>OU015768.1:179892-209346 GCA_907173295.1 Fagus sylvatica
TTTTATCATGTTGGTAGTTTTGTGGGTATTTTGGTCATTTTGGAGATTTTTGGGTTATTTCGGTCTTTTAGAAGGTTTTTTTTGGTCATTTGGTATTTTGTGGGCATTTTAATCATTTTAGAGCCTTTAGATGTATTTTAGAGGTTCTAATGATATTTTATTTATTTTGAGTGTTGGCATCTAATGGGAGGATTTGTGAAATTCCTACCCTAAGAAGTCATTTGAAATCCATGGATTTGGGCCTTTAAAATCCTTGATAGATTTGGCCCAAATCCAAATCCTAATAGTTTTAAGTCATCCAAACAAAGAATTTGGATTTGGACCCTCAAATCCAAATCCATGAGCCCAAATCCACCCCATCCAAACAGACCAAGAGAGAATATGGTATAAAAATTTTAATTTTGAAGAAGACCCATTATTCCATGAATGAAGAAAGAACCTGATCGGTGATGTTGAGGTGGATGATTTTGTTCTTCTGGAGAATCTTAACAGCAAAAGATTGACCAGTTTCAATGTTCTTAGCAAATTTGACCTTTCTGAAATTTCCTTCACCTAGAGTCCTTCCCAGCTCATACTAGCCTAGTTGCAATCATTACCAATAATCATAGTACTGAAAAAGGGAAGAAAAAAAAATCAGAGAAAAAGAGAGAAAAAAACTCACCTAGGGTTGCTCCGATGAAATCCTCGATGAATGGTGAGAAGAGAGAGGGAGATTGGACAGTCAAGATGGACACTTTAATTCTAGTTGTGGCAACTGAAACGGAGAGGGAGATGAGGGGAAGTGAGAAATGAGAGGGAGATGAGTCAGACACGTGAAGAAGAAAAACTCCAGTGGTTTTTTTTGTTTTTTTTTTTTTTTTTTTTTTTTTTTGTAAAACTCCCAAAACGACGTCGTTTTGGGAGACTTAACGTGTATAATAGGGTAACCTGTAAAAAAAGGTTTAAAAAGGTTTTTTTTTTTTTTTTTTTTAAAGAGCATTTATTTGTACATTTAAGAGCATAACTTTATTCATTTAAATTTATTATTGATAGGTTTAAATATATTGATAGGTGACAATTACTCTACCAATAAAATTCTGACACGTGGTGTTGTTTGTCCAAGTAGGATGACACGTGTTGAATTTGAAGACATTGCCATATATGCCACATGGCAGATAAATGGCAATGTCACATGGCAGATAAATGGCAATGTCTTCTGGTTTCATATATATACTAGTCGCTAACCCGTGCAATGCGCGGGAAAGTTAAAAAAATAAAAATAAAAAATGTATGATACGGGTTTAATTAATAAATAATAAATAAAATTGAAGAATTTTTAGGAAATAAATTACTTGATTTAATTAGATTTTATTTAGAAAATTCAATCCTAATTTAATCAAAATTTATTTAGTGTTGGGCTATTTCAACCTGAATTCTAATTGGATCAAACTAACATAGATTAAGACTATTTGTAACTTTCAAAACCATATTAGAAAAATATATATTAGAATGATGACTTGAAAAATATGAGTTTTCAAAAGATTATATAACAACATTTAAGAAAACAAGAGTGTATATATATACACACTATAGTTTCATATTTATTATATTCATTGTATTAGTAAAACGTGCTCGATTTATATATACATGAACTATGTTATATTTACTAAAAAAATTATGAAAACTTAGTTGCTTATAGGTAAACAATATAAGTGCTAAAAAAAAAATATTAGTTATCTAATTAAATTATCCTAACATATTATATTTCTAAATTGTTACTTATCCAAAAACAAAATTTGCTAAATTGTTACTATGAATCACATAGAGTCATATACTTATATTTTTTTGAACCAAAGTCATATACTTATATTGGTGTTTCTACAATGGGATATATTAAATCGCATGAGATAAGTTTAAAATGTTAAATCACAATTAGTAAGTTGTCCTCTTATTGCCACCCATTCTAAATCTCCAGTACATAATTGCAATGTTTGACTTTCCCCCTTTGTTGAAGAAAAAATAAAATAAATAATTGAGCTCCTTGCAACCGGTAGCTGCCAGCCTTCACTTGTGGGCAAAAGGATGCGAATTCAAATAAGATTGTTGTTTGCTTAAACTTTGAAACCAACTTAAGTATATATATAGCCAGCTGCCTGAACCTACAATAGAATGATAATAATTCAAAAACTAAAATAACATTGGCTTAGAAAGTTTGCATTTGTTTAGAGTGTAATCTGACTCTGATTATACCACAAACTGTTTGTTATCTCCTCTCTCAAACTGTTTGTTTGGTGAAAGAAACTTTGGTTCAAGCATTTCTTCAAACAGATCCAGGGAGGAGATAAAAAAGGTCTCCATCATTTGATGGAGGATCATTGGAACCTTAGAATTGGTATAGATTTTTGGAAATTTGGAATTTAAAATCATAGACACACCATCTTAATTGTTGTGTAAATTTTATGCTTCGGAATCACTAACATACCAAAAAGTTAGGTGACATCATATGAGAGTTTCAAATCATTAAAAGTAAAAAAAAAACTGCTGAACCAAAAGGTAAAGGTTTAGGATTAAAAAATGCATTTACAAAACATCAAGAAAAGCAAGTGATTTGGAATTAACTGGTAGCGCTATGTGCATCAGTGCATACATTGATTGGTAGAGTTCAAAGAATCAGCACCTTCAGGCCAAAGCATAAAACATTAGAATTACTTGGTGTTCTAGAACAGTCTCGTTTTCACTTTGCGAAAAGTCCGTGGCAGAGGTTGGAAGAAGACGCAAAGCACTGTTTTCACATAGAGCTTTGTTCCAGAGCAAAAATCTGGGACACAATACAGATTCTAGTTGCAGGTTGAAGTCTTTGCGAGAAGGCAGAAGGAGAAACCTAGCATGTGTATTATGCAGGCTAATAAGCGGTGTGCATAGGAAAAACTGATGGCAGCAGAACGTGTAGAGATATGTCATAAAGAAAGGAGGAAGGGATCGGGTAAAGTGCGACAAAGAGATGGAGGGGAAAATCAAATAAAAAAAATATTAAAAAAATGACAATGATATGGAAAATTGTGAGGATTCAAAATCTGATGTGTCAAAATTTTTGAAAGTCAACACAAAGTCAAAGAGCTTCGGTTTTATCTTATAATATAGATATAGATAGATTCCTAACTGGGAAAAATCTAGGCCACTATGAATGTCTTTTGGCAGCGCTTTGGTAGGCCACCTCTCCTTTAAAATACTATCTTCTCCATTAAACTTATTCAACTAAATTGTTTTCTAAATTGGAAGGGGAGAGAAAGAAGAGGTTTTTATTTAGATCAAACTTTTAAATTTTGAGCTCTGATCTTTTGTATACCTTTTTCGGCCTTTTCAGTAATGATTTTCTTATCATATGGTGATGGTGATGAGTTTGTGATTGTGACCAATAAATAATCAGATTTTTTTTTTTTTTTTTGGAGTAGTTATATAAGAAATAATTATCGGAACAAACTGGACTACTTACAAGGTCCCATGTTCATGACAAAGTATTCTGGAAAATCTAAAAGAAATCTTTTATAATTTTTTTTAAAAAAAAAGTGCTCAGGCTTAACGTGATAAATTACTTCGAAATTATCAAATAAATTATAATAACTTGGGAAGATGGTTATTTATTGTTATCTTTGAAGGAACAAATTCAAGTGGAATGTCAACTTTAAGATCTTCCATATATAACATGTACCCAGTCCCAGCCTTACAGTACTAGCCTATGAACAAATGAAACGAAAAAAAAAAAAAATGGGGCAAGCAAATGTATATCAAAACAGTAAAGTTTGAATAATAAATTGGGGACTGGCTTGTGCTTGAATAAAGAGATTATAATTTGCAAATGTAATTTCAACTCCAAAAATCTATTTGCTTTAAAATTAGGACATAAAAGTAATAATTTTGAGAGTTGAACCACCTTATTATTTTGGTAATCCATGATTAAGAATGTGCATGTATATATGAATAATGAAAAGTAAAATGGAAAGACATGATGTGACCAAAAAATTAACTTACCCATAAATGAGCTCGAGTTCATATCGCTTAGGCTTGCTGGTATTTGACCCTCAAGGTGATTGTTTGCTAGATTTAATACTCTCCATTTCCGTTGTGGAAAATCCGGTATTGTCCCATCAAATTGGTTACCCTCAAGGCTCAAATCCACAAGATTAGGCAATGCAACAAGGGACTTGGGGATTTTACCCGTAAATTCATTTCCTGCCAAATAAACTTTCATCAAACCATGCATACCTTCAAAAGCATCATCCATTATGTTAATATGTATACCATTTGTTATTGTACTAGTCTAGGGTTTCCTAGGGTTTACGTTGTATTTACTATACCGTACACTAGACTAGGCCTATATATATTCTTTTATTTGTACATGATTATTCAGAATACTCAATACACAGATTATTCTCTCTGTTTCTCTGTGCTTACCTCTCTAAAGTTAACATGGTATCAGAGCCAAATTAATATTTTGGCATTGTGATTCTTAAAACTAGTCTAGGGTTTTCTGAAACCAATTTTTCTCCACAAAACACCCGTGCCTCTCTTCTCCTGCAATTGCTTCCAGAGACCTCCGTTCATCCTGTGCTGCCTACCGCTCTGATCGTCAGAGCTCGATTTCCAAAACCTGAAAGTTGCAACACCAGAACCCTGCTCACGCGCCGCCATGCGCCCCGTTTGTCTCCGGCAAACCCGCCGGTTTTGATCTCCGCCGCCGCCGCTAGGCTGCTCCGTCTGTCTTGTGCAACTTATCCAAGGATTCGTCTCGTCAAGACGAATCTACCCCAGAAATATCGCCGCCAGAAAACACCGCACGCGCCGCCACGCGCCGGTGAATCTTCCGGCGTGTTTTTTGCACCCAGATCCACGCGCGACCCGTACACGCGCCCTGACCCGCGGTCCGCCCGCCCTGCGACCCGCACCCGTACACGCGCCCTGACCCGCGGTCCGCCTGCCCCGCGACCCGCACCCACAGCTGACGTCAGCCCTACCTATTGCTGACGTCAGCCCTAGCTGAAAAAAAAAAAAAAAAAAAAAAAAAAAAAAAAAAAAAAAAAAAAAAAAAAAAAAAAAAAGGAAAAGGCTTACCCATTATTTTTTTGTTTTCTTTTGCAGATCTTTTCTATATTTCTTATTCATTTCTAATGGATACCACCAAACTTCCTCAGACTGTTATTGCTGCTCATCCTTCTTCCTCATCCAGGAATGGTTCGAAATACTGCAAAAATTGTTATCAACTGGGACATCTTCTATTTGAATGCCCTACTGTCGAATGTCGGTATTGTCACAAGATTGGTCACATTGTCTACAACTGCCCAACCAGGCCTCCCAAGCCAAGTCACTCAAGAACTCTTCCAAGGCCTGATAATCCCTCTGTTGTTGCTGCTACTACAGAATCATTCTCTGCTCCTTCTCTCTCATATGTTTCGGTTAGTGAGTTAAGATCCTTAGTCTTTTCCATAGTCAAACAAATTCTGTCTACTTCTGGTAAGGTTTCCTCTGCTGTCTCAGGTAACACTTGGTATTTTGATTCTGCTTGTTGTAATCATATGTCTCCCGATTCTCAGTTATTTTCCTTCTGTTATTCCTACTACTCATGCTCCTCTTATTCAAACTGCTAATGGCTCGTACATTTCTGCCAACCATACTGGTTCTGTTTCCACTCCTACACTGTCTCTCTCTGACACATATCTTATTCCCAACCTCACTCTTAATCTCATCTCTGTTGGTCAATTATGTGAACTTGGTTATGACTTGTGGTTTGGTTCTTCTGGTTGTCGTGTGCAGGATCCTCGGACGAATCAAGTTCTTGGGACAGGCCGTAGAGTGGGACGGATGTTCGAGCTCACTTCACTCCACCTACCTTCCACCCCGACACCCCCTCCGTCTCAGGTTGCTCATACTGCTTCTGTTTTTCCTTTGAGTCTTTGGCATTTACGTTTAGGTCATGTGTCCGTTCAAAAACTTCGCTCTTTAGTCTCTAGTGGTTTCTTGGGTCAAGTCAAACATGATTCAGTTGATTGTGTATCGTGTCAGTTGGCCAAACAACCAGCCTTATCTTTTACTAATAGTGACTCCTCTTCTCATGCCTCTTTTGACTTGATTCACTCTGATATTTGGGGACCTAGCCCCACTGCCACTGTAGGTGGATCAAAATATTTTGTCATATTTGTTGATGATTTTTCTCGATATACATGGATCTATCTTATGCACAATCGCTCTGAATTAGCTCAAATCTATCGCACATTTGCCCAAATGATCTCCACACAGTTTTCAAAAACCATTAAAATCTTCCGCACTGATAATGCCATGGAATATAGAGACTCTCAATTCCTTGATTTCATTCACACACAAGGCACCATTATTCAGCGTTCCTGTGCAGGAACATCTCAGCAAAATGGTAGGGCTGAACGCAAACACCGCCACATACTTGACTCTGTTAGGGCTTTCCTCATTTCTGCTTCATGTCCTGAACGTTTTTGGGGGGAAGCTGCCCTCACTGCTGTCTACACCATCAACCGTCTTCCATCCTCAGCTCTCCAAAATGTGACTCCCTTTGAATGTCTCTATGGTACTCCAGCTTCCTACTCTTCTCTTCGCGTCTTTGGTTGTGCATGTTTTGTTTTACTTCAGCCGCATGAACATTCCAAATTAGAACCTCGATCTCGTCTATGTTGTTTTCTTGGGTATGGGATTGAACACAAAGGTTATCGTTGTTGGGACCCTATCTCTCAACGTCTTCGCATTTCTCGTCATGTTGTTTTCTGGGAACATACCATGTTTAATTCCCTGTCTAAGTTTACAACTTGTTCCACCCCTTCCTTTTTTACTAATCCATCACTACCTTTGTTTCCTATATCTCCTGCTGATTCTCCGGCTTCTCCTCTAGCACCTCCACTAGCTGTAGGATCCTGTCCTTGATCAGACTCCTGACCTCCCTCTTGCTGCTCCTCCTGCTGACTCTCCGGCTTCGCCCCAAGAACTTGCACCGCCTGTGGATCCTGTCACTGATCAGACCTCCTCTCCTCCCCCTTCGTCGTTCTGACCGGGTAAGAGCACCTCCTGCTCATTTGCGTGATTATTCTTGTTTTTCAGCTGTACTTTCCCTTCATGAGCCTCACACCTATCGTGAGGCCTGTACTAACCCTCTTTGGCAGCAAGCAATGACAGAGGAACTTCAGGCTTTGGAGAAGACTCATACTTGGGACTTGGTTGATTTGCCTCCTGGTAAATCTGCCATTGGCTGCAAATGGGTCTACAAGATCAAGACCAAATCTGATGGCTCTATTGAACGGTATAAGGCTCGTCTTGTTGCCAAGGGATATGCTCAGGAATATGGGATTGACTATGAGGAGACTTTTGCTCCTGTTGCTCGTATTACCTCTGTTCGTAGTCTTCTTGCTATTGCTGCAGTTCATCAGTGGCCTCTTTTTCAGATGGATGTTAAGAATGCCTTTTTAAATGGTGATCTCACTGAAGAAGTCTATATGCAGGCACCTCCAGGTTATTCAGACTGTCCTGACAAAGTTTGCCTCCTTCGTCGCGCTCTTTATGGTCTTAAGCAAGCTCCTCGAGCCTGGTTTGCCAAGTTTAGCAGTATTGTACATCAGTTTGGCTTCTCATCCAGTTCTCATGATACAGCATTATTTATCCGCCGATCTGATAAGGGTATGATTCTTCTTCTACTATATGTTGATGACATGATCATTACTGGGGATGATCACTCTGGCATTTCTGATTTCAAGCTATTTCTCCACCAACAATTTGAGATGAAGGATCTTGGTCATCTGAGCTACTTCCTAGGCCTTGAGGTCTCTTCTGATTCCACTGGTTATTATCTCTCTCAGGCTAAGTATGCCTCTGACTTGTTATCTCGTGCTGGCCTGACTGACACTAAAGTTGTTTCTACACCCCTTGAGATGAATGCTCGCCTTACTCCCTTGGATGGCACACCTCTCCGTGATGCCACTCTCTATCGTCAGCTTGTTGGCAGCTTAGTTTATCTCACTGTAACCCGCCCTGATATTGCTCATGCTGTTCATTTGGTGAGTCAATTCCTCTCTGCTCCCCATTCTACACACTATGCTGCAGTGCTTCACATTCTTCGCTATATCAAGGGTACTATGTTTCACGGACTTCACTTCTCTGCTCACTCCACCCTTGACCTCTGTGCTTATTCTGATGCTGATTGGGCTGGGGATCCTACTGACCGCCGCTCTACTACTGGATTTTGTTTCTTTTTGGGAGACTCTCTTATTTCTTGGCGCAGTAAGAAACAACATATTGTGTCTCGCTCTAGCACTGAGGCAGAGTACCGTGCTCTGGCTGATACTACTTCTGAACTTCTTGCTCTTCGTTGGCTGTTGGAAGATATGGGTGTTACACATTCTTCACCGACTGTCATACATTGTGACAACCGTAGTGCTATTCAGATTGCGCATAATGATGTTTTCCATGAGCGCACCAAGCATATTGAGATTGATTGTCATCTTGTGCGTCATCATCTGTCTGCTGGCATCCTACATCTTCTTCCAGTTAGCTCTTCTGATCAGACTGCTGACATCTTTACGAAGACTTTTCCTCCTGGTCGTTTTCGTGATCTTGTTTCCAAACTCAAGATGGCTTCTGTCAAACCACCTTGAGTTTGAGGGGGGATGTTAATATGTATACCATTTGTTATTGTACTAGTCTAGGGTTTCCTAGGGTTTACGTTGTATTTACTATACCGTACACTAGACTAGGCCTATATATATTCTTTTATTTGTACATGATTATTCAGAATACTCAATACACAGATTATTCTCTCTGTTTCTCTGTGCTTACCTCTCTAAAGTTAACACATTATATCACCAGAGAAGTGGTTGAGAGACAAATACAACACCTCTAAACCTGTCCTACAGTGGTAACATGCCTATTTAAGAAGTTATATAACTCAATAGTGGTCACATGAATAATCAAAAAGCCAAATTACTTGTTTCCTAAAAACCTAAAAGATAACATAAGAAAGATATAGAGTTTAAGATATTAATAAACAGCTAAAAGAAACCAGGATTGGTCACATAAGCTAACTTATGGATGTCAAGGCTTACTTTTATTGTCCCTCTTTGGATTCTGATATGTTTGTAAGAAAGTACTGTTCAAAATTCTTTACATCATAACATGAGGGCTCTGATGCAGATATGATCATATAGTGTGTAAGGCTGACAGAAAGGTCAGCTCTATTGGTCTAAGACATTTGGATGTCAGATTAGTGTTAATGAGGTCTCTTACACAAATGATTATTAAAATAAACAGAAGGTTGGCTCTTCCAATTTGGTACATCCTCATAGACCAAAATTAAGTTTAAGAAGACAGACCTTGTGGTATAACCAAGCTAGAACCTTTGAGTCATCAAGCCTAAAAAATTTTGATGATCCAATTTCTGCACACACACACAAGGGAGAGAAGCATTATTCAAACAATATCATCCTATAGATAAAATATAAAACTGTATTTATTCACTCATAGTATTATTAAAAAATCATCTTGAAATACAGTTACAGAAGAGTGTATCACACATTAGATGGTATCAGGACATTAGATTATAACTGATAAATGAAAAATGTGGATGAGGCCAACATCTTGGGGTTAGGACCTATGTTTAGCCTCTTAAGATTCCCAAGGTTTATGATTATTTATATCTCTCACTTATCAAAAAATTAAAAATAAATAAAAAACAGATATTTTTGGAACAATGAAAGTGGGAAAAATCAGAACAGGATTTTGTATGTAAATCATATTTCATATGACCGGGTTTGAGATACTTACTCGTTGCGGAAGACCCGGATCGCTTTGGTTGGCCTGTTACACTGCTTTTCCTTTTTGATCTTCTGAACCCCTCTATGATCTCGTGTTCGTCCTTGTTCTCGTGGGTTGAGGTTGGCTACTAGAGTTGCCCTTTTCTTCCACGAACTAAATCCTAAGAGATTATTTGAGAGTTCCACACTTGTGTATTTGAGAGCTTTTCTCTCTGTATAATATAAACTGTTCTCTCTCTCTGTATTTGGTTTTCTCTACGTATCATAAATTATATTCACAGAGAATATAATATATTAGATAAGAGCACATCCCTTCTTTTAAGGGATTTGATAACTACTATCCCATGATTTGAATTGGATCAAATCATGGATAGTTATTCTTATCACATAACCAAATGGGACCCGCAACCCATAGTGGGCAGGATCATGGGCTCGGGTCCATCCCGACCCATTAAATTATAACAGCTCCCACTCGCCCACATAGGGTGAGGCGTCCACCCACATAAGGTGAAGCAATCTCTCAATCTTTACAATAATCTCCTCATACTAGAAAATAGTTCGTGCGACCTCACGAGAAGAACGTACAGTCTCATGAGCAACAATTATCAAGTCATCTCTTGACCAATAAAAGTGCATCATTCGAGAGCATCTCGATTATACCCTAGACGGTTTGACTATACCAGATTAAGCACTCTTCATCCCTCATGGTAAGCAGTGCTTTACCCCAAATATGTGATGTACTCATGTCCTATATTGCAAACACATTACAACATAGACGCTGGCCAGCAATGAGTTACATAACATGGTATATTATCAAACAGTCTTCCCTAAGTCCTCATGTCAATTAAATTGGGCTCAACCGCTTTCCCAGACATGCCCCGTCAGACCGAATCACTCATGGTCCTCGGTTTGCATGCTAAAGTAGCGACATTAAGCTTCCTCTTCATGACATAGTCTTAGGTCGACAAAGGGTAAAAATAGGATCATTAATCCTTGTGGCTCACACAGTGACGAAGCAGGGATCATTCATCACTCCCACTGCCGGTCGGCATAAAACACATACAGTATGAATTGTATGCTATGGCGTTATCTCATAAAAATGAGCATGTCACTATGAATGGGTAGAAACGCCATACGAATCTGAGTCTAGTCGCTATGCAAGCGCCTAACCTGAGTTTTAGCCCAGTCACTCTCCAAGTGCCTGCCTGAAAAACTCACATTCGGCTATAATTCAGGCTACATAGAGTCTTGGCATCACTCTATGTTCGACCTATCATGAGGTCTCATCTTAGCTCCATCTAAGGCGACATGTCACTAATAAGTATATATATCTTGCTCACCTTCTAGGCGCCAAAGATATAAATGTCTTAATTCGCTATCTTAGCGCTAAATGACATAAATGTCTCATCTTGCTCGCTATCTAAGCGCCAAGGTGAATCACCCGTGTGAGAGGGTCGATTCTTGCCTGGTGACATATTTCAAAGATGTGCTATCAACAATATTTCACATAAGAATAAAGCTGATAAAATGAATACTCATATCATAAAACAATAACAATAATGTCGATACAAAAACAAAGTATCTAAGCATATCATATCCTACGGAGTCCCATACTCTTAGTATGAGAGAAGAACAAATCTCTAGCAATAGGCTTGGTCAAAGGATCAGCCACCATGCTACCAGTAGATATATGCTGTAAGATCACTTCCCCTTGTGAAACCATATCTCGAATGTAGTGGTACCGAAGCTCAATGTGTTTGGCCTTCCCATGGTACTTAGGGTCTTTTGCATACGCTAGGGCTGATGTACTATCAGAATATAGTAATACAGCATCCTCTGCATGAGCTGTAACACCTAAACGTTGCAAAAATCTCCTTAGCCAAACAGCTTCTTGGACAGCTGCTGAACAAGCCACATATTCTGACTCCATGGTAGAGAGTGCAATGCATGACTGTTTCTTACTACACCAAGAAACAGCTCCACCTCCTAGTATGAATGCATAACCTGAGGTGGACTTGCGCTCATCCTTGTCACTGGCCCAATCAGCATCGCTGTAACCTGTCAATCTCAGGTCCCCGCCATGATAACATAGAGCATGATCACTGGTTCCACGAAGGTACCGTAGAATCCTCTTGACCGCTCTCCAATGAGCAGGTCCAGGATTGCTCTGATAGCGACTAACCATGCCAACTGCAAAGCATATGTCTGGACGTGTACACAACATCGCATACATCAGACTCCCAATTGCAGATGCATATGGCACTTTGGACATTTGATTCTTTTCCTCATCATTCTTAGGACACTGGTCTAGGCTGAGAGTGCATCCTTTTTCCATTGGAGTGTCAATGGGTTTGGAGTTATGCATATGAAAACGTTCAAGAATCTTCTTGATGTAAGTCCCTTGGGATAAACTAAGAAGTTTCTTTGAACGGTCTCTAGTAATCTTAACTCCCAGCACAAAATTTGCTTCACCCATGTCCTTCATCTCAAAAGTAGAGGACAACCACTTCTTAGTGGTGACAATGGAATCCATATCATTTCCAGCTAGCAAGATGTCATCAACATATAATGACAAGATTAGAATGCTTCTCTTGGATCGTTTAAGATACACGCAATGGTCTTCTTCAATCATCTCAAAACCAAAAGAGGTAATGGAATCATGAAATCTCAAATACCAATTGCCTAGATGATTGTTTGAGACCATAGATGGAACGTTTGAGACGACACACTTTGCGCTCATGTCCCTTGACTTCAAAACCCTCTGGTTGAGCCATATAGATCTCTTCATCTAGTTCTCCATTGAGAAATGCAGTCTTAACATCCATTTGGAAAAGCTCTAAATCCTGTTTTGCTACAATGGATAGGATCAGGCGTATAGAGGCAAATCTCACCACTGGGGAGAATGTATCCTCATAGTCAATACCCTCTCGTTGAGTATAGCCTTTCGCCACGAGGCGCGCCTTGTACCTGTCAATTGAACCATCTGCCTTGCGTTTGACCTTTAGAACCCATTTGTTTCCAATGGTCTTGCGCCCAGGTGGAAGATCAACTAACTCCCAGACATTATTCTTGTCCATGGAACTCATCTCTTCCTGCATAGCAGTCATCCACTCATCCCTATCTGGTGAATGGAGCGCTTCACTGAAAGAAGCAGGCTCATCCACATCTTTAGCATCGCATAGGAGAACATTCCCCTCAATCTCAAAATGACGACGAGGAATGTGGCCTCTGCTGCTAACTCGACGGGCTTGAGAATCTTGATCTAGTGTAATACTGCCACTAGGTTGAAGATCACTCCCACTATCTTCAGCGATTACAGGACGAGGAACTAATCCCCCACCCTCGCTTGAAGATGGTAAGGTGCCTTCATCTTCCTCTAACTCATAGAGGTCAAGATCTCTGTTAGCATCGCCAATGCTAGGGAAAATCAGTCTCGATGAAATCGATATCGCGCGACTCTATTTCAGTCATTCCTCCATTGGGATGTTCACCATACATGACATATCCTTTCGAGCTATCAGAATATCTTATGAAGATATGCTTCCTAGCTCTAGGGCCCAATTTTCCATACTTATGGGCAGTGCTGTGTACAAAACCAGCAGATCCCCAAGGGCGTAAATGCTCCAAATTGGGCTTTTCGCCTTTCCAAAGTTCGTATGGGGTGGAGGAAACTGACTGAGAAGGCACACGGTTAAGTATGTAGGCAGCAGTCAAAAGTGCATCCCCCCAAAAAGATATTGGGAGGTTAGCTTGCGCCATCATAGATCTAACCATGTCTAACAGTGTTCTATTCCTTCTCTCCGCTACACCATTTTGTTGCGGAGTGTTGGAAATAGTAAGTTGTCTGCGTATCCCCTTTTCTTCACATAGATCCTTAAATTGATTAGACAAGTACTCGCGCCCACGGTCAGTTCGAAGAGCTTTTAGGCTCTTTTCATGTTGATTCTCAACCTCTGCTAAAAGCGTTTGAAACAATCCAAAGCTTCATAGCGGTGAGCGATCAACTGAACATAACCATATCGCGTGTAGTCATCAATGAATGTGAGAAAATATGAGGCGCCATGACGTGCCTTTACATTCATAGGTCCGCAAATATCTGAGTGGATTAACTCAAGCGGTTGAGTAGCTCTCACAGCCTTACCAAAAGGCTTTCTACATGCCTTGCCTGCCAAACAAGGCTCACATATAGGTAGGTCGACCTTAGCGAGTGGGCCTAAAAGACCTTCTCTAGCTAACCTGGCCATCCTATCTTTCCCTATGTGCCCCAGTCGGGCATGCCATGTAGATGAACTGATAGTCATATTACAATCAATTACAAAAGTAGATGAGGTAGAAGATTCAAATAAGTCAATTTTAAATAAACTTTCACAAATTGACCCATGTCCAAAAATGACATCATCCAACAAAATATCCAGACCATTCCAAACTTAAATGAAAATCATATCCTAACTGCAACAATGTAAAAACAGATAAAAGATTATAAAGGACTCCAGGCACATAAAGGACGTCATGGAGAAGTAGTGTGCGCCCTGTGCGCAAGTGAAGTTGGTACGAACCCACTCCTAATGCTTCTTCATAACTTCCATTTCCCATGTACACAACATGGGTCCCAGCTGGAATCTTTCTATAATCTACGAACCCTGCTCGATCTCGAGCTACATGTCTTGTTGCTCCTGTATCTATAATCCAATCAGAAATAGATTTAGCAACAAATACATGTGAGCATACAAAAATGCTACTTGGATAGCATACATAAATGCTACTAAGATCGAAGTGAAAGGGATACCTTTTTCGGCTCAGTGCAATCACGAGCGAAGTGTCCCAGTTTGTTGCAGTTGTAGCACTTCATTTTGGATATATTTTTCTTTGCACCGCGTTTGCGCTTGTGCTGATTTGCACCCTTGTTGACTTTGGGAGCATTAGTGCTAGGCCCACCCTGCCTTGCTGCCTTGCCCTTGTCTTTACGCTTAAACCCATTTGGTTTGCGCTGCCCACCATGGGCGATAAGGGCTGCAGATTTGGTCGCCTCTTGGCGCTCCGCTTCCAATTCCACATGACGAGATATATCAGCAAAGTTTTTGATATTCTCATTATGGGTCATGATTTGTTTCATGCTAATCCATGAATCAGGAAGGGATCGTATTACAGCTTGCACTTGTTGCTCATCAGTAAGGACATTTCCAGCAGCCTTTAAGTCACGAATCATTCCAGACATCATTCTAAGATGTTCAGTCATCGTATGCTTTGGATCCTTACGGTACACCTCAAACTTGAGGACTAGGCTCCTTAGCCTAGTGGTAGATGTACCACCGAAGTCAAACTTGAGTTGGTCCCACATGTCCTTGGCATTTTGGAAAGTCTCATACTCTCCAATCAGATCATCGTGCATGCTGCTTAGCATAGTAAAACGCGTGCTTCGATCCTTTTTAAACCAAGACTGGTAGGCTTCCAAATCACGCTTGTGTTGGGCCGTATTCCCATCTTCAGGTCTGGTCATTTTACTGGACAAAGTTTCCAGGAGCTCTTGCTCATTAAGAAGATACTGAATCTTCCTATGCCAGATGTCATAATTGTTGCCAGTTAATTTGTCGCCCCTAGTTAGATCAGCTACTACATTTTTTGGCTGCCATTATATCTACATTCAATTCACAAAAGGGTCGACTTATTAGTTATTTTGCACATCTTTATCTTATTTAATCGAAAATCCAATTAATAAATATTATCTTTCTACACATTTGAGATCGAAACTCTGCTAGGCTCGGAATCATCTCCCAAAATATGTGGAATGAGAATATATTTATTAATCAATTTTCGAGTAAATTTATATATTAGGGGTATAAGGACCTCGCCTAATATTTGCCATTTTATTATATTAACAAATAATATAATCATGCATAACATTGTATATTAACAGATAATATATAGTCATGCATCATTGGTTTGCGCCATACACCATTCATTGCGCAAGAATCCCATGTGGATTCTTAAATTGACAATTTAACTTATGTTAAGAATATTCCACGTATAATGTTGGCGTGAAACACATCCCCTTACAAGTTTTTCCCTTAAAATAATACAACCTTATAATTTAAATTACATTTCCAAAAATTAATCCCTACTACAAAAGGATCTAATTTACATTAAATTAAATGGGAAAATGGGGATGTCACGTTTCACATTATACCTCATGGAATATTCTTAAGCCATACACGCATACAAGAACATAAGCTTAAATAAATTGTCAATTTTGCCCATCCATTAATCCTAGAACTAATATGCTTGCACATCAACAAAAATATTGGTCTTTTAATGGATGGGACGGTCCAAAAAAATTCTTTAGGGCAGCAAGCAAAAGACAACACATATCATGCTTTCAATCAATACAAAAAGATTGTAATTGCTACACTAAAATTTCCAGATTTCAATCAATTTTCCATGATTTTTAATCACAATAAATATTATAGAAAATTCTAGACATTACAATTTAAATCTGGAAAAAAGATATACTTTGTTCTATATTCATATAGAGACATATAAAACAGTTTCTAAATATGTTATGCAATTTTTTTTTTTAAATACGCCGTGTACCACTAACTTATGTCATGGCATTCTAGATATTGTTAACATTATAAATGTATAATGTTATTCTCCGTATAACAAGTTAACAATTATCAACAGATATTGCATAGTGGTGTACTGTAGGTAACCTTTGAAATTGCTTCTTTCATGATGAATCATGAAGATCCAAATATGTTAACATAACCATGATATTACATATTAGCCGCACCTAAAGCCTTCTCCTAATTAATAGGAAACTTAAGTAGTTTACAAGTCTTCAGCAATTGTAACAATCTAATATACTTATATTCGGCAGGCTAACATAAGGACTCGTGAAGATAAATCTAGAGATGTTAATTTAAGCATAATATTACAAAATTATTAGCCGCACAGCCCACACCTCAAGACTTTTTCTTTTCTTTGCTTTGTACGTTGTTTAATTAGCCTAGGAAAGCTTTATACTTTAGAAGTCCAGAGCAATTATAACAAATCCAATTCGGTACAGTAACATTAGAAACTTTGCCTTTTCTTTTCTTTCTTAAAAGTTTGGAGAAAAAATGATCTTTAACACTTTATTTTCAAGTTTTCTTTTCATTCTTTGGTCCGTTTTACTCAAAATTTTATCAGATTATTCCTTTACTCATAGGAACATAACCATATCAAAAGTTTTAAATAAAAAACTTTACAATTTTAACAATGGTTTTAATCCAATAAAACATAGCATCAAAGAATATCATAACATCACAAAATAATGAATCAAGCCAAACTATAGCTCTGATACCAATGTAAATCATATATTCATATGACCGGGTTTGAGATACTTACTCGTTGCGGAAGACCCGGATCGATTTGGTTGGCTTGTTACACTGCTTTTCCTTTTGATCTTATGAATCCCTCTATGCTCTCATGTTCATCCTTGTTCTCGTGGGTTGAGGTTGGCTACTAGAGTTGCCCTTTCTTCCATGAACTAAATTCTAAGAGATTATTTGAGAGTTTCACACTTGTGAATTAGAGTGCTTTCTCTCTGTATAATATAAACTATTATCTCTCTCTTTTTGTTTTGGTCTTCTCTACGTATAATAATTATATTCACAGAGAATATAATATATTAGATAAGAGCACATCCCTTCTTTTAAGGGATTTGATAACCACTATCCCATGATTTGATCCAATTCAAATCATAGGATAGTTATCCTTATCACATGACCAAATGGGACCCGCAACCCATAGTGGGCGGATCATGGGCTCGGGTCCATCCCGACCCATTAAATTATAACATATTGTTAATAGCTGTAAGTTGAAATCAACATGTCCTGACAAAATGTTTTGTACAAGAAGCTTCTTTTATAAAGCCTCATTCTTTTTCAAAATATTGTACCATTTTTTTTATTGTCAATTACCTACAATTTTTTACTTTTTACTCATAAGCAGACAAATGATCTTTCTTATTGTGTTTTGTCATATGTAAAATTCTAGATATCAATTATATCCTACAATACAATTTACATAAAAATATGTTCTAAAATGATAGTCTATCATTTTGTAAGCGCAAACCTAAACATTATTTTCGTTCTTTATTGTATACTTCTTCTTCTTTTTTTTGGGTCTTTCCCTTTGATATTATTTGTTTCTAACATTATTTTTTTTTCTTTTTTTAAATTGTAGATAGAATAGAGTGTTACTAAAATAACGTTCTCTTATATATGATATATGAATAGAAAATACATTATGTTACGCTACAATTTTAATTTAAAATACTATTTCAAATAAAGCTGGCTTTACTAAATTACAAACTCTGTAATATACCATTTCAATTATGCTCCATTTAAAATAAAAACATCAAATTATCCATGCAGCGCACGGGTCTACGACTAGTAAAACTAATAGACAAGGTCTCAC
Source organism: Fagus sylvatica (assembly GCA_907173295.1). Lineage (NCBI taxonomy): Eukaryota > Viridiplantae > Streptophyta > Magnoliopsida > Fagales > Fagaceae > Fagus > Fagus sylvatica. The sequence continues at coordinate 198,147 of OU015768.1, forward strand.
CTTTTTTTCAAGACATGCTTTTTCAAGACATGCCACATCAGGCTTTCTATTTCTATAAAAAAAAATTTTAAAAAAAGCCATGTCAGCATGCTATTTCCCTCAAATAATTTAAAACGTTTATTTGAGAATATATTTATCTATTAATACCCACATTCAATTGAAATTTGATTAGTCAAATAATTAAAAACGTCAATTTAAGGATATATCTACGTACAATATCTAATAGCCAAGGTTATACATCACCCATATTTTTCCTCTTGCAAACAAATATTGCCACCCACTTTGGAGGTGAAGAGCCATCATTATTTCTTATCTGGTAATGTCACTCTCATTTTAGAAAAATTTAAAGCCATCAATGTATTTTATTAAATCATTTTCCGTTATAGCACACATATTTGGAATTTGTAAAGTCTATAGTCATCATTGGTTTTTAATTTTCATTTATGTCAGCCACATTTGGAATTTAAAAAGTAACACGCAGTTATTTACTCTTAATTACTCCACCTTTATTTTCCCGTTATGTTACCCACATTTGGAAGTTTCATACCCATCATTATTTTTCATTAAATTCATTATGATAAATGCACTTTCTCTATATATAAGGATATGTTACACTAAGAAAAACCAACTTGACAAATAAAACTGCGAGGATGGTGAAAATGAGGTTGGTATGAATATTTTTTTTGTTCACTATTCCATTAAAAATTAATTTTAATGCTATAATGAATATTTAATTTTGGTTCTCTGTCCGATTCTAATTTTGTCATGATTATTTATTTTTGGTTCTCAATCATAAATATTCTAATTCTACCTAGAAAAATGTTTTGGAAATTCTTCTTCTCTCTCTCTTTTTAACCCATTTATATGGTGTTTTTTCATCCAATATTACTGATAGCTACAAAATAACATAATCAAGTTATGTTTTCATAAGAGATAATAGAAGAAAGAGAATGGTATCCAGTCTTAGGTTGTATCATTTATAACAAAATCATTACATATTTCGCGCATAACGTGGGTCAGCGACTAGTATATATATATATATGGGTAAAATTTAGGTACAGTTACTTAGGTTAGGTACATTAGGTTCCTCAATTAAATTCAAACACATGGCTACATTAACCAATGAAACACAAACAATGTTATCTTTTCCAATAATATTTAAATTCAATGTATTTGAATTCAATTAGGAACTTAATGGACTTGACCTAAGGAACTGTACCTAAGTTTTATCCTATATATATAGCTATACTATAATATAAAACCGAAACTTTTTTAACTTTTTCTCTTTTGATTGATCGCATAAAAATTAGACACATCAGCTTTTGAAGCTTTACAACGGTATGGTCTTTGATGGGTGGGTTTGTCGCCGGAGTTGTTAAACTCAGTGCTGCCCCTTGATTTTCTTTAAAAAAAAAATTGGAACCTTTGAATTTGATGTGATTAGGTGCCATGTGTGGGGGCACTTTTGTTTATGCTATAATGGTGAGAAACTAATCTTTTTTTGTGATATAGGTGAGAAACTAATCAATGACAAGGCATGTCTTCGAAATTTTGAGATCTGATCAGGTTTGTGGTTATTTTCTTTCTCATGTTTTGGGTCGTCTCCGGTGAATGCGGTGTTGGAGGCCTATGTCCCCAAAGTGTTCAAAGAAGTGCCGGAGCGAAACTCTTCATCACCATAATTAAATATACATCATAATAATTAGAAGTAACTATTAACTTACTCTTTTCAGGAATGTTTGAGTAATAGAAAATCAACTCTTAGTAATAAATAATGTCAAAAAAAAAAAAAACTCTTAGTAATAAATAAGTCATCTTTTCTGAATTACCACACCTAAGTTTTTGTCATTTGCTAACATGAACTATAAATATCAAAGGTGATTTGATTTTTTTTTCTTTTTGAGTCTCACCCAGCTGTGCTTTTTATGATTGAGATATTTTTATCTGGTGGATTGCATATGCAATTTTTAAGTCATTATACTCCCAATTCTTATCGTTATTTAGGCTATTAGTATATGCAATGTCAAAATTGTATAGTTATGCGACCAGCTGTTCAATATTGTGCCCTTTTAAGGTTCTTTTCTAACATAATTACAATATATGTTGGACAATACTCTATTTGGTATTTTGTTTTATTATATCATTATTCAATTTCTTTAATTTAAATAATATCTTGCAAAATGGTTACAATTAGTATATTATTAAACTATAATGATATGATGATTGAAACAATCTCCAACTTAAGCCAACATCTCAAAGTCCATTTTAAAAAAGACATGTTGAATAGAAGAAGAATAAGAAATTGAGTTTTTATTTTAGATCTTATTTTCAATAGTTTTCTTGTGCATTGAACAAAGGCTTCATTAAATTCATTGACATAAGAAATTCATTAATTTAAACCATACGAAATTGATTGCCAAGAAGTTTGAGGAAAGGGGAATAAATTTGCTATTTTTCTTGAGTAGGGTTAATATTTTTTGTTTACGATTTAATTGGTTTAATTGGATTGTTTGGTGTCCAAGAAATTTGTGGGTCTATTTTTTATCTAACAGAGTATGTTGGCCTTCAATCCTGAATATTTATCTATAATCCAATTTCTTCTCCCTATCTAATCAGATGATATTTCTTTAATCTCATTTTCAATAGCTTTCCTGTGCATTGCACAGGTTTACAACTAGTATAAATTAAAACTTGAAGCAGAGAGAAAATGTCTTACCTTCTCCAAAGCCTGCCACATCAATTTTCCTATTCCCACAATAATCCAATTCATACTTATCTCTCTCTTCATGTCTATCTTTTTTTCCTCTCTCTCCTTTGTAGATCTTGATTAAAACCTTAATAAAATCAAGGATATTAAATTATTACAACCTTAAAGTTTAACGATATATTGAAGCTTTTAACCCACCATTAACTCCTCATAACCCACCATTAAATCTAGGTTACAGTTACACGCATCTCTCCCTCTCCCCTCTCCCCTCACGCTTCTTCTTCTTTTTCTCCTTTCTCTCTTTTCTCTCTCTACCGCTCGACTTATCTCCCTCTCTGATTGTCTATTCCCCTTCCCTCATCTAATGCCTACTTCCCCCTCTTTTCTCTCTTACCGCTCAACTCCTCAACTCCCTCCCAGATTATCTTTTCCCCTTCCCCATTAAATCCAACCTCTTCCCCTTCCCCATTAAATCGCCTCTTCTACCCTAAAATCATGCCCACACTTCTGCTCAGTCTCCTATTTAAATCTTTCAGACCTTCAGTACCTGCTGCCCCAACAACAACCTAAGGTGAGTCTTTTTAATATTTCTTTAAAATTTTTATATTTTCTTTATTTTCCTGGTGGATTTGTGATGGTCTTTTTTTACTAAAAACCTTTTCAGTGTGTGCACATTTTGTGGTATGGGTTGCCGATGTTGTGATAGCTTCGGCTTTTTAGGCCAATGGATTGAGCTCTTCTGATATTGCTTGCAAGGTGTTTGTCAAAATGCTTGACCATTCCACAACAACCCAAGGTGAGTCTTTTTTATTTTTATTTTCCTACGAATATATAACTATTTGACTGTTTGTTTGGTGGCTAGATCTTGACAACAACCATGACACAAACTTGGGATGCTTGCTAGCTGAATAAAAAATTATGTGTCCATTGCAAGCTCGGCTTGAAGTCTGGAAAAGATTGGTACACAAACTCTAGAAAACCACCTCCTTTTCTCTCTCCCTACAATTACACATTATTATTTTGGTGTAGACGAAACTACCAAACATTTTGTTACACGCATGTTTGATAAAATAGCTGATTAATTTATTCAGGAGATCAAATAAAAATTTTGAACATTTTATTCGATCAAGTTATCACTGATCTCAAGGATAAAACAATTAGACAAAAGGATATAAGTTTTTGTATAATAAATAACTTTGAATTTTTAATTTATTTTTGGAGTGTGGAAAAGAAAGAGCATAGAAAAGGTGCTTGATGGCAAATGTTGCTGGATATTCCAGCTTTTCATGTGTAGTCTTAATTGTTGTCGCCAAAGCTTTGCAATTGCAGGTAACCTTGGTGAAGTTTCTGCAAAGGCAAGGTCATGTTATAATTTTTCTTAGCGTTTTATAATTTTTCTTAGCGTTTTTTTTTTCCTCTTTGAAATACAAGGAATTATATTCTAACTTTGGGTGTGGGTTTCAGATTTAAACAGTGTGCTTTGATGCCCTTGGCCTTTTGCTTGCTACAGTTCTGAATATTTTGTTGAAGAACAATCCAAGGTTTTTATTCCCTTCCCATTCTGATAATCTAATTTAGTTTTGAGGTGAACATGTAAATTATGAAGTGACTATATTGTTAAATTGTAAGTCTTATTTTCAATTAAATGATATTAAAATCTCCGGATAGGTGTAACTATCTGCTAAAATATATTATTACCTACTACCCCATTGGAATTGTAGGTTGGATTTGTTGTGGAGCAAGCACTACATGGTGAAATTGCATATAGAGCAAAGGTTGGAGCTTCCAAGCTAATTTTCCAATTAAGGTTATTTTCATAGTTATTTTGGGGTTATATTATCAGTGTTTATCAAAAGTAAAGGTCATTTTTTATTATTGAATATATAGTATGACTCAATGTTCGCATCACCATCAAAGTGTTCCAGAAAAAAAGGGGCTTGGGTTTACTTTCTACCAATGTTTTTTGTTTTACTTCCAACTATTGTTATAGACAGGCACTAGACCCTTAGAGCCCACTTTGATTATATTCTCTTTTAAGTCATTTTCTATTTTCAACCCCAACAATAATTATGTACATATTTTGCATACTGCTGTTAAATTTGATTGTATTGTCTAGCAGTCAACTAACAAATAGTAACATAATATAATGAATGTCTGGTAGCAAGAGTAAATAAATTTTATTACAATCAGATATAAGGTAAATGAAGCACTTTTATGTATTTTTGGACCAAAATATATAACTCTCAAACTTTTTGGAGAAAGATCTTTTGCTTTTTAAAGGACCAAATTGATTTAAATAACAAGAAAGCTAGAGGAGCAACAAATAAGTACTTTAATTACCTTTCACTTTGTAGTTATCACATATCTTTTAAAGCTAAACTAGCTGGAAGGAGGAAAAAAAAAAGAAAAAGAAAAAAGCCTAAGACTCTAGGAGTATCTATTTTTTTTAATTGGTGTTTTATTCTCTCACCCTATTGGAAAACTTTGGAGAGGGTAAATAAATGTCGATTTAAGAATTTTCTTTTATTATTGATAAATAATTTTTTTTTTAGTTAGTTTTCTGAACACTTTATATAGTTTACATTTAGCTTTTCATGCTTTAGTTAGTTTTTCATACAAATTAGTTTACATCTTTGCTATAATTTTTCTTCATTGAACTAATGAACATATTTTGTATGATGTTTCTGTTTAGATATTCCTTATACAATGATCTTGGACATAATAGAAATTTATATTTGAGTTGAACAATCCCAATCCCAAGCATCAATGCCCATTCAATTCGGTTGTTGGCAGATCCAGATCAGACTAGACTTGCTTCCAATAATTTTATTATCCAAAGCTTTTTGCCATATATTTGTAATTGGCAAAATTTAATATAGGCTATGTTATAATACTAAATATTATTTATTAAGAAACAATATTTTTGTGTCTTTTCTTTTATGTATTTTTTTAATACTAATTGATAGGTCATTATATGTATAAAAAAATACTATCACTTGCACCCATAATGTGGTGGGATTGTTGAGGCTTCATTCACTATAGAATCATATTACTTTTTTTTTTATTATAACCTATAGAATCATATTACATGCTCTTTTAAGGTCCATTTTAGCATAATTACAATATCTCTAGGATAGTACTCTATTTTATATTTATTTTATTATATGATTGTTCAATTCTATAATTTAAATGATATGTTGCAAACAGACTACAATAAGTATATTATTAACTTCATTTATAGTTTCTAAGTATGTTATGCATTTACACTAAAATTTTCTTATCAAACTATAATGACATGATGATTGACACAATCTTCTACTTTCAGAAACATTTCAAACTATATATAAAAAAGAAAAAAAAATAAAGTATCCAAAGGAAGAAGTACAAGAAAACAAGATTTCTTGAGATCTTATTTTCATTAGTTTAATAATTTTCCGTGCATCGCACGGGTTTGCAACTAGTATTAATAATAAGTATATGTGAGAGGGATATCATTCTAATCAATCACCACTTGTCATATCAGTTATGAAAACATTTGTCACTAATATTAATTAATACTCTACCATTATTATTATTATTTTATTTTTTATTTTTAAAAAAACGTTTATTACTTTAATAAACAAAATATAAGATGGAGGGAAAATTATTTTCTTGTGAAGTTCATATGGATCATTTTATGATGAAATTTTGACTTTTCATATAGTTAAAAGTTAACATTAGAGTCAAATCATTTCAAATTTGTTATTATCGAAATTACATCTTGACTATGAAATGATCTTCATTCATTTTTAACTCAAATAGAAAGGATATTAATCCTCTTCCACTAGCATAGTTAACCATTTGGACTATCTCTTCATCTCTCCAAATTCCACATGCTTAGAAGACAATAGACCCAAAAAGATGGTGATCTTGTCGCACCAATAACCAAACGGAAAAACACCATTATATCTTAGCCATCCTCCTTTATGACTTGTATTCCAATTTCCTTTCGAAATCTAACTTTACCACCATAGTCCATCTTTGGATCAGGACAAAGCATATGAACTTCTGGGCAGATAAGTATGGAAACTTTAGAAATGTGATAACGCAAAACCCAATGATGAAATGTCATATTCATGGCACTTGGAGTTTAGCACTACCTCACTAGAAAGGGTGTAGGAGGGCACCAAAGCTTCTTCCAAGGCCTTCTTGAGAACCTCAACCATGGCCACACAGGTCGAGTTGTCTTTACATGTGGGCTTGTTGTAACAAAAAAAGAGACTGAAATCTAATGGACGTACAATACACAAGTCTAGGTTAGATAGTGGTAGCCAATGGTCTTGCTTTGGCAACTTTGAATTCACTGCCACCACCTTTTTCTTGATCGCAGTTACCTCGACCTCTTTTGCATCCATGTTTATGTTTATGTGTCTAATCTCTTTTTGTGTGTATGTGTGTGAGAAAAAACAGAGAGATGATTCAAGGCTTTATAATGTTAATCACAAATAGGAGTATATGAGACACAATTTATAGGCACATATATTAATGTTCAGATAGGATAAACCTGTGGCATTTGTTGAGGAAGACCAACTCATAGGAATTAGGAAAGCTTACCATTTACCAACCTTGATATCAAAGGAAGACCAAACTCATAAAAAGTCGACCAACTGTAGCTGCTATATTCATAAAAGATGACTTGTAGAGAGGAATTCAAAAACTCAAGAACGTTTTGGCGTTTTGTGTAACAGCACATTATCCACAAGAAATGAATGAAGGTTTTCTTCTTGATTGTTAAATGTTACTACGAAAATTGTTGTACTATAAGCGTGAAATGTTAAGTAACGTAAATACGATGGAAAAAGATGATCCATGCACTGGAGCTAACAAACTCCTTATTTCTGCTTATGACCTCAAGCTCAAAAATCACATGAAAGTTGATTTTACCACGCAAGCTCTTTATTTAAGTTAAATACGATTCTTCAAAGCTGATTAGTTATAGTAGTCTGCCAATAGATACTCATTCTTAGTTTTAGTGGTGGGTCTTGCCATAAATTTAATTAGTGAGACTTACCATTGATGTGGTGAGACTCACCATTCATATGAGAAGGGGACTACACGTTTATTTGTAGTCCTGAACTAGATTATTTCGTAGTCCCGAAGTATAAATAAATGTATAATCTGATGGCAAGTTAAAGATTGAAAGCTGAAGAGTTATTTTGAGCCAATTTTGATACGTAAAGTTTTATTATCCCAACATCAGTCTACAAAAATGGCCTCTGATGAGCATTACACTTTGCATCATCATCACTTACTTATACGGACCACAGCAAATATGTCAGCAAATCTGCTTCAAAAGAATATTTGCTGCAGAAAATGATGTGCATATGATGAAACGGGAGTTAGTACTCAACTACTCACAGCACGAAACTTAATAGAAGAATTGCTTCAAATCATAACTTGACAAGAATATTCCTAAGCACACTACTTTATATGAATCAAAATATTGAACAAGCTCACCCTTAAACCTTCTCTCCAGTCCTACGCATTAATTAATGATTAGTTGATTACAACCAACCCCCCACCAACACCGACTCTCCAATTTTTTTCCACTATATGTATCATTACTCTTTGAAACCAATCCAATTTCCCTCAAAGAGTACATTTTCAAAGCTTACATTCACATTATAGAAAAATAACCCCCATTTTTTTATGGACCGAATATATTAAGTTTGGTACAAACTTCACTAGTTTTAAAGAGAACCCCATTGCCTCTTCAGAGTAGAAAATATGCAAGGGCAGGAATCGGAATATGGCTTCTCTTTAACCTATAGATTACATAGTCTTCAACTGTTTAAAATAGCAATGCAATAAGCATATGATATTTATCCTATTTCTTTGGATAATACTCTTGTCACATTATTTTTTTCTTTTTCATTTTTTTGTAAGCTTATCCCTGCTACTCGCAAGTCATGTCATCTTGTTCCTCACGCTCTGAATAAGACACCCCTGCCGTCATTGTAGGTACTGTTTTTCCTTAGGATGCTACTATTTTTTTAGAAAAGTAATATAATGCATGAGAACAGTGTTTTCAAAGTACCCTGAGGTTAAGGTTTGAGATTCCTAAGGCAGAGACACCATCATGTGCCGTCCAACTTTACATGATTGAAATAAAACAAACATGATAATCCATAGAATCCAGACTAAGAGACGAAGCCATGTCAATGTACTAATTTTATAGATTTAGATCATTTATTGCGGTTTGTGATGATTAAGCTTGCACTAACTTGGGAAAAACCATAGCCAATACCACACATCACATGGCTAATAGTATTGCCAAGGGAAATGTCAAAATAGGAAATTGCTTAGTCAAGAAGTTCAATAATCACGTTCATATAATTGTCACATCTTACATAATGACACATAAAGAAGTGTACCACATTGGGATCACATATTATTCAACGTCAAGATACTTGCAGGAGCAAAATCATAACGTTGACAAGCCAATAACTCTAGAATTATTGCTTCCACTAACCAAGATCCTCTTTAGAAAGAAAAATCCACCAACTACCAGCAAGTGGGTTATCCATGGACTCAAAGTCAACATACGCATCATATGGATATTAAATACGCAACAATAACAATAAACAATTAATCTTTTTTTTTTTTTTTTTTTTTTTTTTTTTTTCCAGAATTATTAAGGAGATAGGTCTTAGGTCTTGATTGGTCCTAGATGTGAGTTTTAATATGAAAATAATGTTGTACTAATTATAATTCACTATTTTTACGATTTGTAAAAAAAATTATCTTCAAAAATGTCATATTCTCTAACTATTTCAGTGCATTTCAACTTTTCTTTCTCAACTTTTCTTTATTGTTTTTTGTCACTACTACCTGATAGAAAATAACATTATATTAACAATTAACATTATAAACCAAACCATATTAATACCAATATTAGGGAATCTAAGCACATGATATGTTGTCGTACAAGATGCTATACTTTTACCTCATGTAGTTGGTGGCTAATATATTTAACAACTTTTGGCCCTTAAGTTTAGGGATATTTTTATTTTGGTCTATTAAGTTTGATTTTGTTTCAAATGAGTCATTTCATCCATATTTGTTAGTCTCCTTATTACTTATTGGCATCTTAGTTGTCATAGTGTGACACGTCCCCCCCAAAAAAAAAAACAAAACAGCCCAAAACGTCGTAGTTTCGAAGATTAGATCAAATAGCCCTTAAAAAATTCTACCAACCCAACATTTTCACCCAAATTCTCCTTTTTCATCTTCACAAAATGGGGTTTGAACCAAGCAATCATCGATCCAAGCCTCCTCAAAGCTTCACAACAAATTGATCAAAAGCTTCACAATAGAATCATCAAAACCACTTTACATTAGAATCATCAAAGCTTCACAATAGAGCCACAAGACAACTTCATAAAAAATCTCACAAAAAATTCATCAAAATTCCACACGAAGTATATCAAAACCCCACAACAATCACCAAAAAACTTCACAGCAAAATCCTCAAAAATCTCACAACACAATCACCAAAATCTTCTTCACAACAAACTCATCAAAACAGATGAACCACTGTGACTACGTCAACCCAACAGAAAGAGGAGGGAAGAAAGAGGACTGAGTGGTCCTTCGATTCCGGCGATGATGAGGGTCTAGATTGGCATTGGTGTGCTTCCTCTCACACATGGAGGCTCGTACCAAGGATGCTAGGTTCGTACAATGGTCATTGGGTTCGCACGGTGGTGGCTTCAAAGTTCAAACCTCATTTCGTGGTCGACCCACCACCATCGTCTACAATGGTCATTGGGTTCGCACGGTGGTGGCTTCAAAGTTCAAACCTCATTTCGTGGTCGACCCACCACCATCGTCTTTTTCTTCCCTTTACTCACTCTCACTTCCTCTCCCACTATCTCTCTCTAGATTGGCGAAGTATCACATTGAGACACCTAGGATTAAATGAAGAGTATTGTCAGCATTTCGGTGTGCCAATTAGGCACTTAACAATTAAGAGATTATCTGAGATAGACGAAATGACTCATTTGAATGAAAATAAACATACAAGACCAAAATTAAAAATTTTCAAACTCAGGGTACCAAAATGAAAACACCCTCAAACTTAAGGGACTAAAAGTATACTTTAGTCATTGTTAATTTATTAATCAAGTTAACATAATTAACAAGCTCGAACTCAAAAATTTTCCTATTCAAAAGTAATGATCCAAGATTGAACATAAAATATAACTTTGGTCAATACTCCAGTTCGGCTTGAACTTTATAACAAAATAAATGAACCAAACTATGTGGATGTACCCCTGGCTTTTAAACACCTAGCCGGAGTCCGGCTTGAAATTGTAATCAGTCTTAACATTTTAAATTTGGAACCCATCAGACTGAAATATAAGCCCAAGCTTGCCAAATTGAGGATGGGCTCTGTCGTTTCGGGAGTAATTTCCTTCAGCTTAGATTGGATTAGAGTGGGGTTTCCTTTTT
>OU015768.1:209446-225167 GCA_907173295.1 Fagus sylvatica
CTTTATCACTCACATTTCATTTTCATGGGAAAAACGAGTACCACAGTCTACAGAACGAGTACAATAATTACTGAAATAACACATGCACCTGGATCCTACCTACTTTAGCAAAAATGATTCCTAGCATGTGGTGCTTGGATAATGTGGAGGAACAAGACAAAGGATATTGATAAAGTATGAAACTTTTTGGTGTCGGTGACTTTTGCCTATGGCATTGATATCATAACATAGTATTCGTATTCCAACTATGGACACTCATGGACACTTCATAAATATATTTTGGTTAACGTTTTTGACTTTTTTGTTACATGATATGGTTTTCTCTATAAGCTGAAATGAAAATGGCCGATATAACTTTTTTTTTTGTAAGTCTGAGATTTTATTCATTGGAGGATTTGTCATGCAGAACAGTACTATACTTCACTTAGTTATTTGCCTTTGTTTATCATTTACAAAATTCATTCAAAACCTTATTACATATCTTTTTTCCAATTATGAAGCCAAGTTTAACTTCAATTCTGTGACAAGTTTGCTTAATTATTTTCTCTTCACTTGAAAGATAAATTTTGCTTACAAATTATTTTCTCTTCACTCAGTGTTAAATGTAGATAAAGCCTTACAATTTGAACTGGCTCCTCCACCCGTACAAATTAGTGGAGGGTGAGGTTGCGGGTTACAAAAAAAATAGGAGTTTGATAAGAATGCACTTACCACAGAGTTATTTTGTCAAAAAAATAAACTAAAAAGAAGTGATAACTCAAAAAAAAGAAAGAGATATGAATACGAATACGAATAGGAGAACGAAACTAAAAAAATAAATTTTTTGTTTTGTCAAATGCAAAGGGTTTGGACCCACTGAAAATAAATGGCCGACTTGTTGTTTTAGACCCCTATAACCCACAGTACTTTTGCCAGTACATTTTGTAGGCTTTTGATATGATATGATAACTCACAGTACCCTTAATATCTGTTTTTAATTTCTGGTTGGATGCAGTGAATTTAAGTTTAAAATTATTTTTTATTTGATAATTAGTTAAAACTAATAATTAATATTTGAAGTTGAAACACGAAAAGAGAGAGAAAGATTTGTAGTACTTTTTTTATTTGTTTTGCATTATATCTTGAGCAGAGTGAGACACAGTCTTTTTAAAATTGGTATAGAAAGTTGTGCAGAAAGAGGAATAGCCGTTTCCAATGGTGAAATTCAGTACTAGTGAGTTGAATCCAGTGGATGAGCAAATGACCAATAGGGTGAGTGTGTATGTGAGCCTAAAATCTCTTTGCTTTAGATTTTTACAGTCATAACTTACATGAGGGCCTTAAGATAGATTTGACGAGCTGGACATCTGTCCCTCTAGTCACTTCATATAGTACACAGTCTTCTGTGCCATGCCATTCAAAAAAAGTATCCAATTTAAATTCTAATGTTTTCTTTTGCTTTCAAACTTAAATACTGCTCCAATTTGGTTTGGTTCCCAATTTGAGAGTGGCCAGCAGCCTAATAAGTATCATTTAAGATTTTTTTAGTAGCCTCCATTTGAGATTAGTTAGCCCAAGAATTGGGCTGGCTCTAAGTGAAAACAATGGGCCGTGAGCTTTAGTTTTCACATTATTCAATGGGCTTTTTTCTTCTTCTTTTTTCTTTAGTTGAAAATTTATGAAATGTTTAATGGGCTCATTCAATTTATCAAAGCATTGTCAAAATTTAAGATTGGAAAATGGGCCAGTTGGAAGTTGGAACTCACCTTAAACATTTTTCTTTTTGAAATTATTATTTTTCTTCTTCTTTTAAACCAATAAATCCTGTGGCTTTATTCTTCTTGTTTTCCACTTCGGCTGTGAGTTGTTTTTTTTTTTTTTTTTCCTCCTCAAAAAATCAAATACCCAGATTGCAAAAGTAAGTTAGGACAAGATGACAAAACTAATGAAAAATGAATTTAGAATTATAAATATGTGAAACTAGTATTACAAAATCAAATTAGGAATAATTTCAAGTCATATTTTTAAATTACTATTTCAAATTGAAGACTATGACAAAATAAAAGTGAATTGTGATTAAAAACTTATAAATTCAATTTGTAAGTTTTTTTTTATAAGCCAATAACTCATTTTACTATGCTTTTTTGAATGGGTCTTATGGTTATTTGAGTTAATTGTGGGATTTGATTTTTATAGGCTACTATATAGGGTGATTGGGTTTGAAAACTCTTCTCCTCAGGTAATTTTATCTTATAGTTGTTACTTGAAATTGTAAGTTGTGGTTGGTTGTTGAATTGGAGCAATGTATGGTGTTATAAGGTGGTTTCAGTTGATATTGGAGTGTTGATTGCTCTATGTATATTTGATTAATTAAAAAAAAAAAAACTGTAATTATATAAGACCACCTAGATACAATATATCATATCACATGTGATTCCTTACAAATTATTTTTTGAAACATAACCCTTAGTGTGTGCATTCATTAAATTATGTTGTAAGTATTCTATAGCAATGGATAAAGTTGGATGAATAAGAGTAGGATCTCTAGAGAATATTCTAACAGAGTTCGAGAATTTGTGACATATGCATCTAAACAAGCAACGGATGATGGGATGATCTTATGTCCATGTGTAAAATGTGTGAATTCAACATTTTTGGATATAGAAGTTGTACGTTTACACCTAGAATCATTTGGGATTTGTAAGGGTTATCAGCCTTGGGATTTTCACGGTGAATCATCATTTCCAATGGCATCTAGTAAAACGAGGGATAGTCATGTACAAGAAAGTTCTAATGAATATGGTGATATTCATGAAATGTTACATGACCTATTCCCCATGCAAAATACGACATCACGACCAGTGGAAGAAGGCCCTAGTGTGCGTCAACATGCGCAAGGTCCAAATGAAGATGCACAACGGTTTTACAACTTGCTTAAAGATGCTGAGCAGTCTTTATATGAAGGTTGTAAGAATTTTAGCAAATTGTCGGCCATTGTGCATTTGTGTCACTTAAAGTGTATTAGTGGTTGGACGAACAAATCTTTTACTATGTTGCTTCAACTTTTGCAAGATTTACTTCCTTTAGATGCGAAGTTGCCAAAAAACTGTTACGAGGCTAAGAAGATTACTAATAAACTAGGTTTGGGTTATAAAAACATTCATGCTTGTCCCAATGATTGCATGTTGTTTTGGAAGGAGAAAGTATTGGATGAATCTTGCTCAGAGTGTGGTGCTTCGAGGTGGGCCGAAAGTAAGAGTGATTTGTCTGAAGATCACTTTGATGCAGATGATGATGATGATGATGAAATGGAGCATAATATGAATGATTCGTCAAATAAGAGAAAGAAAAAAGCTGCAAAGATCTTACGATGGTTCCCTTTAAAGCCAAGATTGCAACGGCTATTTATGTCTTCCAAAACAGCTACTCATATGAAATGGCATGCTGATGGTCGTACAGATGATGGGTTAATGAGGCATCCTGCTGACTCTCCTGCTTGGAAAACATTTGACTCTAAATACGGTGAGTTATCATCCGAGCCTCATAATGTCATACTTGGCTTAGCAGCTGATGGATTAACCCATTTGAACTTATGAGTATTAGTCATAGTACATGACCTGTCATTTTGGTCCCTTACAATTTCCCCCCTTAGATGTGCATGAAAAGGTCATCTTTCATGTTATCATTGCTAATTCCTGGTCCATCCTCGCCTGAGAACGATATAGATGTGTATTTACAGCCCTTAGTAGAAGAACTGAAAGAATTATGGGATGTTGGAGTAGAAACGTATGATGTGTCTACTAAAACCATCTTTCAAATGCATGCAGCAGTGATGTGGACTATAAATGACTTTCCTACATATGGTGATTTGTCGGGTTGGAATACCAAAGGTGCTCTTACATGTCCTTTTTGTAACTATGATACTCACTCTTGTTGGTTAAATAACGGAGGGAAATATTGTTTCATGGGTCATAGGCGATTCTTGGATAATGATCATAAATTCCGTAAAGATACAGTATCATTTGATGAGAGTCGAGAAATGAGACCAGCTCCTGTTATACCATCAGGCCAAGATATCATTATGCAAACAGAACAAGTAGTTGACATTTCTTTTGGGAAGAGTAATAAGCAGAAAAGAAAAAGAGGAGAATGTGCGTGGAAGAAGAGAAGTATATTTTTTACCTTGCCTTATTAGGAGTATCACATGTTGCGGCATAATCTTGATGTGATGCATGTAGAAAAGAACGTGACAGATAATATAATGGGAACGTTGTTGAATGTGGCTAAAAAGACAAAGGATAACTTAAAGGCACGCTTTGACTTACAAGATATGGGTATAAGAAGTGAACTTCATCCGGAAGAGTGTGGGAATGATAAGTGGAGTATGCCGCATGCTTGTTTTACAATGACTACAAGCAAAAAGTATAGTTTCCTAGAAGTTTTGGAAGGTGTAAGAGTGCCTGATGGCTATGCTTCAAATGTCTCACGTTGTGTGAAACTTAAAGAACGCAAGATTATAGGTTTGATAACTTTAAGTGTTCATCCTTGTTAAATTTCAAGTTACTTTGATAACTTTAAGTGTTCCAAATAAAATTTATAAAATGACTGATCTGCAGAAATCTGCTTAATGTTAAGCTGAAAATACTGGAACTTTGGGGAATTAATTATTGAATTTGATTCATTGATTTGAGTTGTAATTTGGTGTGAGTATTGTTTGGCATGTATACTACTTGGGTGAATTTTATTATGCCTTGGTTTTGTTATTTGAAACCCAAATGAAAAGTATGAACTATGTAACCTTTGTTTGTTCTAATGTTTTCTGGTTTAATTTTTTTACTCTGATTATATTGAGTTAAAATTATTCTATAGACATGATTTAGTTCCTAAATTGATGTTAATTTAAATCATCTGCATTTTCATGTTATGTAGCATAGTAATTACTCTGGTAAGTTTAAATATTTAAGATTACCTGACTTTAAATATGTTTGAATTTCAATTGATAGGTCAATTTCATTGTGTTGTTCTTTTTTACTATTATAGGAACTTATAAACTCTCTTAATTTGTATGTAGGGCAATGTTGGTGTTCCGGATCAACAATCTCCAATTGGCCAAAGATCATCTGTTGCATCTCATCAATCAGAAAACTTAGGAGAATTCTAGTTTTGAGGATTAGTTGTACTAATTAGTTTTTTGAAACATTTATGTTCAAGTGAAATGTTGTACTGAAATTATCAAACATTTGTGTTATACATATATGATGATGGTATTATAGATATTTGTTCTGTTCTAGTTTGGAATTTTGTATCGTGTATTAGGAGAATCAAATCAGTGCAAAAAAAAAAAAAAAAAAAAAAAAAAGATCTATATAGAGGCGGTTATATAACGCCTCAATAGATAAATCCATGGCGATTTTTAAACCTATTAGAGGCGGTTTGAAAACCGCCTCTATAGACCATATTACTTATAAAGGTGGTTATATATGATCTCTTTTGAAATTTTTAGAGGCGGTTTGAAAACCACCTCTATAGAGCATTCATGTCTATTGAGGCGGTTTAATAGTCTATTGAGGCGGTTTTGAGCTTTTCAAAACCGCCTCTATATGCAGATTTTTTTGTAGTGCGGGTTACCACTAAGTACGCTTATAACTTACCAATAAAAAAAACACATTTCTTTAAGATAGAATGTGCATTATTTGCTTGTTCATAAATATAACTTAGAAGTGTATGCCCCTGTAACCCTGTTGTTATGGCATCTAAAGGTGTTAGATTTTTGGTCAATAAGAAATGTTCGACGAAGAGACAAATTCAATAACCATCATTGTAACTTTCTCTTTGCTGGTTATCTAAACTTATGGTTCTTTGGCAAAATCAGGGTCTCTGGGTGACAAAAGCATGTTGTGAGTTTCTTATAAAACCTCTATTGTTAGGATGAAAATGTACAGTTGTTTAGTCTACTCAGTGGAATGCAACGCATAGGAGATTCTACATACTTTAATTATTGATCTCTACATACTAAATTTGTTAGTTTAATTATGGTATAAAGAATGAGAGATTCACTGACCTTGTAATTGTGAATTCTGCATTTCTTTTCCAACTTAAGGTTATTAACAGTAGCTGCTTGGAAAGATCATTTTTATTTGTTAACTTTTATGACTTTTTTATTTTATTTTGAATTCTTGAACCAGCATGCTGATGAAAAAACTTGAAATTATGTCTGTAAATTACTGGAGCATTTATCCTTGTGTATATATGTTACCTGTATGATGTATGAGTTTGGAGTGGTTCTGTTTTTCTATGGTGTATTCAACTGAGTTTGACCTTTTTCACATAATATTACTTAACCCTGAATGCTCAAAGATATTACAAAAAAAATGAATACTTTGTCGTCTTTGTATGTAGATGTTATGAAAACATTTTGTTCAATATGGATTGAAATATCTGGATAAACCTTTTTCACATAATATTACTTACCCCTGAATGCTCAAAGATATTTTTGTGATATAATCAGCCATTATTAATTGCAATTCCACCATCCTTAACAGGATTATGAGTATTTTATTTATAACATTTAAAAACTGCAATTAATGCTCATTTTTGTCAATAGGAAAACCCATTATTGTCGCGGTACAATATCCTTGGAATTCTCATATTTCATATGCTTAAATATAATTTATTTGTTGAACAATCGAAGTCATCATATAACCAAGTTGTGTTTGTGGCTAGAACTATACTTCACTTGAGAATTTTACGTTTTGCTTTCATTATCCTCTGAATTGATTCTTTTAAATGCAGGTGATGAACCTGGTGACATTGAAGTGGAGTAGTTACTTCAAGATGTTGAGAAGTATACTCTTGCAAGCCATTGGGTTTGGGGCTTATGAAGAATAATATGGGTACTTTTAACCTTCTCATCTTAACTTTCATATTCAGTTGTTTGGTTGTGTTTCTATTACAAGAAATAGTCATTCCTTAGGAATAATTATTCCTTAAAATGAAGAATAAATATTCATTTCCAAAAGGAGTGTAATAACTATTCTTTTAACTCACGTAATAACTATCAAAAAGAAAATTCCTCGAAAGCCCCTAGCAAAAACAGTTGCTCTTCGTCCTCATTCTTTGTCTCTCTCTCACCTTTATACATCAAGATACATTCTCTCTCTCTCTCTCTCTCTCTGGCCATTGAGGTAATATCTTATATATGAATAAATCACTGATTTTTCATACAAAGATTACGCATTACTCTCTTTGGTATAAATTTTACCAAAATCTAAACAAATTATATATTAAAACACAAGTTCTGCCAAAAAAAAGTTCTTCGAATTGAAAACAAAAGCGACCCATGTTAAATAACTATTTAAGCATATATAAGTCAAACAAGTTCTTCATTCGTATCTTTCTCTGTGGTGCGAATCAATTTTTTCTTTGGCATCTGTAAAGTGAGAAATATTCAACCAAATATTGTGTTATCACAACAACTATATTAATGGGACAGTGGGAGTCTCTCTCTGCTTGTGTGTGATAATTGGCATGCTAGAAATTTACTTCTTTTACTTGCACGGTACTAGATTTTTTTTTTTTTTATTTGCTGTGTTTGTTATTGACTAGTGCTTTTAATTGTGTATAATTTTCCTCTAGTCCGAAAAGTAGTCCAAGATTGATAAAAAGATTAAGCAATATATCAATATATATATATATTTTAAATATTTATGAAGATCTTAATTATAAATAAAGAACAAAAATATTAATTTTTTTTGTTTAATTTATACATGATAGAATACTAAGCAAGACTCATAAAAAGTGTAAATATAAAATGCCTTTCAATTAGGGTATTTTAGGAATTTGACTATAATATGATGTCATTCAATCATCTTATTATAGTGTACCAAACTATGTAATACAAATTCAGGATTCTATTCATGTATTATTACCAAACTAATAAATAGTAATAGTTATTTCATTACAGCTTATTCTATTCGTTGTAATATTGATTCCTATTACACTGTAATAACCATTACAGTGTACCAAACGAACCTAAGTGCTCCAAAAGCTTTGGATACACTCGTTGGTAAAAAAGAATAAAGAAAAAAGAAAAGAAAAAACAAAGACTATAGCTAGTAGTTGATAACAGTGCCCTGTTATATCATCAGTCCTGATCAAGCATCCTTTGTTCATAGGAGAATTGGGAAAACATACTCTTGGCTGAATATATTGTAAATAACTACAATGAAATTTTAGGCTTAACCTCATTAACTAAGATTACTTGCAGCATGCAAATCTGATTGAGAAATATTTCAAAACTAGTTTATTTGACTGTCTTGAATATCAGTATCATTTGACTGTCCATATTGTATTGTAGCACAAAGAACTAAAAATGGGGCTAATGCAGGAGGGGGCAATCTCAAGTAAACAAAAGTTAATTAAACCAAGCTGAAAATTGGAATTTTGTGCTTAATTTAGTTTATACACCACGCAATTAAACCAAGCTGAAAGTTAATTAAATCAAGCTGAAAATTCTTTGCTCCACGCAATTCTAAAGGGACCAAATGTGCCTCCTAAAATCAAACAGTCAAACACATGCAATGCGCCTAATTTAGTTTATACATATTAACAACATTGCAAATTCCAATTATATTAATTAGAAAGCCAGAAAAAAATCATTGGCAAGATGCTTCACCAGATGGAACAAGTTACAGGCAAAAGCTCATTGTATTCGAAAAGCAAAAACCAAAAAGAAGAAAAAAAGAAGCATTGATTTGCTTAAATTTCTTAAGTTTGCATACATGTAGAGTTTCTTTCCAAAGAATCCCAACTAAAAAAAGAAGAAGAATTACTTAAAACATTAATTGGCATACAAGTACATAGTGCACCCTAGTTATAATCAAATACAGGGAGCTAAAAGAACCCAATAAGTTGATCCACCAACACCTCACACAAAGTTGGACAACCAAATCATTAAGTTTGAAGAAGAAATGGAATATTCGATAGTCTAGCTGACAGCAGTATTCAACATCTGAATTGCGAATTCAGCATTATGGATTAAATGACTGGATTTCAATTGTCCTCATTTCTCTAACAAACTGTTGAAGATGACTAACACTTCTCCAAAAGGACAAAGATGACTGGTCCACATCATTGTTTGATCTTAAACATCTTCTTTGTGATAGCTAGATTCAAGACTGATGTGAATTTTCCTTTGTTTGGTTAGTGTTGTATACTCTCCATTTGATAACCATTCAATGGGGAACTACACAGCCATATAATGGTTGATAGCTGTAACGAACATAAGAAAGGAGATAGAGAAACATGTTATTGTCTTCAAATACCTACAGATATGGTATGCATGAAAGCAACTTTCACCCCACAATGTAAGGAGACAACATAACTACAAAAGTTTAAATTTTCACCCCACAATTCAGACATGTAGGCTCACCTCTCACAGAAAAGGAGTTATGAGACAGATTGCATGCTTAGTCGAACCGCCATCTACAGAGGAAACAATAGCTAAAGTATCATATTAATATTTACCAATTTCCATAGACTTGAATCATTTTGTTAAATTTCTTATAGATTACCTTTATTTTCTACTCTACTAACTCAAACCAATGGCTCTCCATAAACCATTGTGGCAATTAGTCAGCAAAATGAGAACCATTGTGGCAATTAGTCAGCAAAATGAGAACAGAGGCTCTTAGTACTTACCTACGAAATATAATGCAACAATCACCAATAAGGAAGAAAAAATTCAAGAAATAAACCAATAAGAGCTGCATGAGATATATGCTGAGTAAAATAAGAACAGTTAAACAAAACCATTCCAATAAGTGGACAACTTCATGGTATATGCTAAGGATGATGCTCTTGCTGCAGACATAAATAATGGAAAGTGAGAGCAAGGTCATGAGAGCAAGATGGAAAAAAAGGAACTATTCAATACATCAATATGTAATATGGTATTTTTCCCTATTTTTCTGATTTTAATTGTTAAGCAGAAATACACATTTGACATTTCAAATTGCACATTTTTTGGCAAGAAATTATAAAATAAACTATGAATTTGAAAAAGAAAAAAAGGAGTGAATTTTTCTATAAAGGAAAATTCAATGATTTAAGTACAAGAGTATCATATGATCATCACCAACAGAAAAACTATAAATATGTAGAACTTTAACAGAAGAATCAAGACTTATATTAAGTATTTTTCAAAAGAGGAATAAAATTAAAATGTAACCTTATGAATAAGAAAAAAAAAGTGAAAATAAGACAACCTCATTAGATTTTGTAGGCAAACAAGGGGGAGGAGGAAAATTCCCAAGTTCCTTAAGCTTTAGAACCCAAAAGTTGCTCTTTTCATGGCTTTTAAAAACTTTCGTCTAGAGAGCATATATTAGAACAAAGCTTTGGTCACCTATTCTTCCTTGATTATAATACACCAAGCTGAAATATCACCTATGAGGAAATCACAAGATTCTCCAATAAGAACAAAATTAATAGGAGAATTCAGGTAAAATAAATAAATAAATAAGGTACTTCATTAGAATGAAGTTAACCAGGGACATAATCTCTACCCCCCTAAGCATTGTCCCTTGCTGGAAAAATGCTTCTTTTTACTTTTGTCTAAATTAAGTTCATAAAGGTATGGATCATCTTCACGCTTTGCACTTAGTTTAAAGACTCACTGATACAGTGACTCCATCCCAACTGCAAAAGAGAAAGAGTATTATTGGGAAATTGATGCTATTACATGAAACAAATACTCTTTATCATTAACACAACTCCAATTTATTTTGTATTTTAAGGAATGATAAATTTGTTCATATAAATTTGATAATAGTATTCTATCCCACTTTTTCCTTTTCTTTGTGTTATTTCACTTCAGACCTGAAAACTTCCTAGACCAAACAAAAGGAATCCAGTGGATGTGTATACAAGTTTTCGAGTTTAGGTAAGCGTTTGCTGATAATAGAACTTACTAAAGAGGTTCTTTGTTGTGGAAGTGTCAAAAGCCATCTCAATGGAACAATCACAAATTATTGTGTGATCTTAAACATCTTCTTTGTGATAGCTAGATTCAAGACTGGTGTGAATTTCCCTTTGTCTGCTTAGTGTTGTATACTCTCCATTTGAACCATTCAATGAGGAACTACACAGCCATATAATGCTTGATATCTCTAACGAACATAAGAAAGGAGATAGAGAAACATGTTATTGTCTTCAAATACCTACAGATATGGTTATGCATGAATTCAGTCACTTTCACCCCACAATGTAAAGGAGACATAATAACTAAAAAAGTCTAAACTGCAAATCTTAGATACTTAAAAATATAAAGGAATTAAAAAATTTACCATAAAGAGACATGTAGGCTCACAGAAAAGGAGTTATGAGACGGGTTGCATGCTTAGTGGAACCATCATCTGCAGAGGAAACAATAGCTAAAGTATCATATTAAATATTTACCAATTTCCATAGACTTGAGACATTTTGCTAAAAATCTTATAGCTTACCTATATCTGCTACTGTACTAACCCAAACCAATGGCTCTCCTTAAACCATTGAGGAAATGTAGTCTGCAAAATGAGAACAGAGGCTCTTAGTATCTTAGCTATGAAATAAAATGCAATGGTCACCAATAAAGAAGAAAAACTTCAAGCAATAAACCATTAGATCTGTATGAGATAATCTATGACTATGCTGACCAAAGTAAGAATGATGCACTTGCTGAAGACAAAAATAATGGAAAGTTCATGAGAGCAAGGTCAGGAGGAAAAACAGGCAAGAAGGATAAAGTAGTGAACTATTCAATACAACTAAATCACAATAGTAATAAAAAATTGAAGCAAGAAAAAACCTGTTAAAATAAGGTAATTCTTGCAATGGTAGTTGCTAGGCTAAGTCCTCCTCTTGAAATGTTAAACAAACAGACTCAGAATTTGCAATTTTCAAGAAGCAACCATATTATCCCATAAAAAAGAACTACTTAAGCCATTATTTATTTTCTATAGATCAGTAATTTAAATGAGAAATTGTAAATCAATCTTAGTAGATATATAGACCCAAAAAAAAGAAAAAAAAAAAGATTGAACCAAAATAAATACCTGCAAAATAAACTAATTACTGCAATGTTAGTGGGTAGGTTGAGTCCTCCTCTTGAAGTGTTAACAAACAGACTCTGAATCTGCAATTTTTAAGAAGCAACCATATACATCATATTATCTACAAGGTCCTAGGTACAAAGATATAAATCATTAGAGAATAAAAAAAAAACAAGGGAAATATTAGATTATCCTTTTTTCTTGTTCAAATAACCTTTTGAAGAAATCATGTGTCAGATTAAAATTTTATGGACAGCAAACAAGGAGAGTTTTAAATTAGGTCCGTATTGTGGACCCAAGTTTGTTGTGTTGGCCAGTTGGTTGAACATAAGACTTTTAGAAGTTGTCTGAAATATCAAAACCCTGAAAAGCACAAAGAGCATCGGTATTTGATTGTCTATGAAAAATTGGGATTAAAAGATACATGCGTACCTGAACAAAAAGAAGAAGGAATTGTTTCCTGCTACTGCTTCACCAAATCCACCTTCACATATGGGACATGAGCAATGTTGGGCCAATCTTCACCTGTTTGCCTCTGGCATCTTTCCCGTAAGTGTGGACAAAACGTAATTGTCAAATGCTGTAAAGAGGTGAGATAACGAATTCCTTGTGGCAGTGATCTTAGGTTGTGGCAACTCCTAATTTCAAGAAATTGTAGTGATGTAAGATTCTGCAGCCACTCCTCTGGAAGAGATTCTAAATCATTAACTTCAATCAAATCCAAAGACTGTAATTGAGAGAGAGGAAAGCAGGATGAGGATAATGTGGATGTGGATGTGGTTGCTGCTGTTGATGCCCTCTGTCTTGTTCCCATTTTCATTGTCTGCTGCAATACCTTAGAGCTAGGTTCCCATAATATCAAACTTTCTTTGAGATATGGAAACAGGGGCATTGAAGTCAGCTTAAGGCAGCTTTGAATAACTAATTTAGAAAGACAAGGAAACAATGGTAGTAACAGATGGTCTGGCTCATTATCATCATCTTTCCTCCACCATCCCTTCAGATTAGAGCAGTGGCTTATATGAAGTGAAGATAAGGATGGGAAGAATTCTATTGTTTTTGAAGAAGAGGAAGAGGAACCACCAAACACATTACTAACATTGTCTTCTTCTTCTGATATGTATTCAAGTGCTTCCATACCCTCCATCTTGAGAGACTTGAGAAAAGGGAGTTTATTTAACGGTGGGAGATACTGCAATCTGCTATTTCTACAAAATCTCAATTTGACAAGATTAGTGAGGGAAGAGACCCAATTTGGAATTCTCACACCCATATACCCCCACAACTCCAAAGCTTTAAGATTTGGATGTGGCTGGAGTCCTTCCAGTGACTCTTCATCATAACATTCCGTTTCTCTATCCGACATCCGCTTCCACCATAATTCCAATTGCTGAAGGTGCTGTTTCTCCTTCATATTTGTGGCTTTACATTCCACCATGTCATCTTTTCCATGTCCCAACCATCTAATAGATAATCTTCCTCCCAAATTGCTCAGCTCCTTCAATTCACTTAGCCCACCACTAGATGTAGCCTTTTTTGTCTTACACCATCCGCAAGACGACCGGGCATTGAAACCTTCTTGACTCACAACAAACCTTGGTAATATCTCAAGAGAAGTAAGATGTCTGAGTCCGAGTGGCATATGAGTCAATCTACAGCAATCACTAATATCTAGATGTCTAAGATTGACCAACTTTTTAATGCCCATGGGTAATTCTCTTAGCCCGTTACAACCACTAAGTGTTAGCGTCTGCAAATTCAGCATCCACGTAATGGAATTAGGGAGAATTTCGATAGCTCTATTTCTAGAAAGATCAAGATATCTTAAATGCTTCAATTCTCCAATAGAATGTGGCACCACACGTAGCTTTAAATTACTCAAATCCAATGTACGTAAATAATTGAGATTTGAAACAAGTGCATCACAAGTTAAGCTACCCAAGCTCCCCCCTACGCTAGATGAAAGAATTGTTCGTATCTTCTTTCCTTTAAGCATAGGAATTGGAAATTGACTCGATGAATCCACAAGATCAAATGATACATGACGAACTTTTTCACCAATATTTTCCCCACTGGATGTTAACATGGTACTTTCCTTTCCACCCACAAGAGTTGCAAGATCATGCATGAGATCGTGCATTTTGCAACATGCTATATTGCCGAATTTATCTTTTTCTACATCCTGGAAAAAAGACCTCCAAAGTAATTCCATAAAGTATTTTCTGCCAACATCCTCAACACGCTGCTTTGGATTTGATAATTTAATAAAACCTTGCGCTGCCCAAAGACAAATTAGTGTCTTGACGTCAATCTTGTAATCTTTTGGAAACAATCTACAATAAGCAAAGCATTGCTTTAAGTGTGATGGTAGATGATCATAACTCAACTTAAGTGTCTTAAGTATTGATGAAATATCACTTTCTTCTTCTTGAGTTATTTTTGAGAGTTCATAATTTTTGAAGGATTGCCACTCATTTTCTGAATCTTTGGAGCGTAGTAACCCTCCTATCGTCCTTATGGCGAGAGGTACCCCACCACACTTTTCCACAATCTCTTTTCCCAGACTTATGAAGGCTTGGTTCTCTGGCAGTTGGCCTTGTTCAAATGTCACTTTTACAAATAAACTCCAAGCCTTTTCTTGAGGTAGGCCTTTTAGATGCCATGAAGTTGCCCCTGTTATCTTCACTACCCTTTCTGAGCGTGTGGTCATTATTATCCTACTTCCCGTTGCACCAACCATTAACAAATTTCTCAAGAGAAGCCATTTCTCTTGGTCCTCATTCCACACATCATCCAAGACAAGCAAATATTTTTTCCCATTAAGTTTTTCTCGAAGCTGATTTTGCAACATCTCAAGGCTTTCTTCATGCTTTTGCTTTGTCAACTGTTCTAAAATTTCTTTAATAATTCGTTTTACATCAAAGATATCAGAGATACAAATCCAAAGTTTTACCTCAAAATTTTTGTTGACATTTTCATCATTGTATATGAGTTGTGCTAATGTAGTTTTCCCTAGACCTCCGATTCCAACTATTGGAATAATTGAAACATTCTCTACAGTAGTGTTGGTATCCAAAAGAAGTTTTAAAATTTCTTTCTTATCATCCTCTCTTCCAATCACATCTTCTTCAAGTACAAAAGAATAAGTTTCCCTAGCCATATTCTTGACTTGTGGCTCCATTGGGCTTTCTATAAAGTGGAACGGCATCCTATCATTTTCAATGACGTTTAGTCTCTCCCTAATTGCCTTTATTCTATGACCCATCTTAATACTATAAGCAAGCTGGTTTGAACTTGAAAAGAAAATGCGTACCTCCTTTGTCATCTTATTTCTAGTCATCAGTACTTTACGCTGCAAAGCTTCAGTGGAGAAATCATCCAGCAGGTCATCTGCATCATGGAGGACATCTTTGAGCCTTTCGAGCCAATCTTTGACCGCAACTCTATGAGAAGCCTTCTTTTCTGCATCTAGAAGCACAGCTTGGATTGTGGAAACTTTGCTCTTTAGATTTTCAAGCTCAGCTTTGACACCAGAGGCCAACTTGATCTCTTGGAGAGCGAATGAACCCGCTACTTCAAGGACTTTCCCAGCAAGATCGAAGAGAACTCCTTCCGCCATTTTCTTTTTTCTTTCAAGAATACTAGAGGGG
>OU015768.1:225267-249344 GCA_907173295.1 Fagus sylvatica
TTTAGTATTATCAAAGGGAAGATGTTCTCAACAAAAGGAAAAGAAAAATAATTACCTTTGATGAACTTGTAGGTTTACAATGGCATGACTCAATTGGGTTTTGAAAAATCTCACCGTGATTTCAGGTGTGTGATCTGTCTGCCTTTTTTGTTTTCAAACTTCTGTCATCAGTGGTACGGAATTGGTGCTTCATACATAGTAGGTTTTTTTTTCCCCATTATTGCCACCAATAATTTTAAGAACAATATATTTTCCTTTTACAGCTTTAGGACTGAACAGGTTCATGTAGCCCTTTATATGACCGCAATTGCTTCTATTTCAAATTTGGTGCAGAAGCCTATTATCAAGGTACTCTACTCTTGCTGTTCCAGTTAGTGGGAAGCCTGTTATTATTTAATATATTTGCCTATATCTGATATTTATTTTGCTGCCTCCAGGTCCTTCCAGAAGATGGCCTGGAGGTTTTGTTGTCAGGCTCAGGGGCAACTGGGAAACCTCCTATAACTTTGTCACCCACGGTGTTGATTGTGGATTGGAGATGTATGGATTCTTGCTGCAGTGTATAGTCTTCTAAAATTCTTGTTTAATATTGTTCCTTTTAATCTCTTCAGGTTTGAAGGTCCGGATACTCTGTATGAAGTTAATATCACTATTCCAGTAGAGGGTTATGAGCCTTGTAGACTCAAATAAATGTGAGATGAGAGTGCTCTGCCTTGCCTAATCAAGGTCAAGGTATAGTCTTGTATTTATATATTCAGATTTACAAGAGTTTGGGTTTACCACAACTACAACATTACAATCCAAAGATATCTCAGGTACTGCTCTTTAGTTTGGTGTCTTTATCTATAGCTAGGATAGGCTTTGAATGGGATAACTGTTGAGGTAGTTCATCCTTATCATTAACACGCCCACTCAAGCCCAACGGAATGGGAAGAACGTTGAGCTTGGTCCGAAGTTGAGCAAAACGGGAAGAAGAAATTGGCTTGGTCAGAAGATCAGCAAGTTGATCTTTGCTGCAAATGAATCGCACATTGAGAGTCTTCTTAGCTACCATATCCCGAACAAAGTGGAAGTCAATTTCCACATGTTTAGTGCGAGCATGGAAGACCGGGTTGGAGGAGAGGTAAGTAGCACCAATATTGTCACACCAAAGAGTTGGAGGGGTGGACAAAGCTAAACCAAGTTCACCAAAGAGGGACTGAAGCCATTTGAGTTCAGCAGCAGCATTGGCAAGGGCTTTGTATTCGGCTTCATTGCTGGAACGGGCAACAGTGGCTTGTTTACGACAACTCCAGGATATGAGGTTGTTGCCCAAGAAAATGCAGAAGCTACCAGTAGAGCGGCGATCATCACGGCTACCAGCCCAATCCGCATCAGAAAATGCTTGTAAAGTATTGCAAGAGGTGCGATAGATTTGCAAGCCAAAAGTAAGGGTTTGCTTGAGGTACCTCAACAACCGCTTTGCAGATTGCCAATGAAGAATAGTGGGCTTATGCATAAACTGAGAAAGCTTGTTGACAGCAAACGCAATATCAGGGCAAGTAAGGGACAAGTATTGCAGAGCACCAACAGTGCTTCGAAATAATGTGACATCCGAGAAGGATTCACCTTCATGAGCCGTGAGGCTGGTGGTAGAACCCATAGGTGAAATAACTGGCTTAGCTTCAAGCATTTTGGTACGTTTCAGTAGATCAACAATGTATCGTTGTTGAGACAAAAGAGTACCATGAGCATTTGGGATTACTTCAACACCCAAAAAATAATTCAATTTCCTCAAATCTTTGATAGCAAAGTTAGATTGCAGAAGTATGAGAAGTTCATCAATTTCAGCCGGATTGGAGCAAGTAATAATAATATCATCCACGTATATGAGAATAAACATAGTATAGCTCTTGGACTTGTAAATAAATAGAGATGTATCAGATAAAGAACCATGAAATCCAAGTTGAAGAAGCCAAGAACTAAGTCGGGAAAACCAAGCCCGTGGGGCTTGTTTAAGGCCATAGATGGCCTTGTTAAGCTTGCAGACATAAATGGGATATGATGGGTGCTGAAACCCAGGGGGTTGAGCCATGAAAACATCCTCAGAAAGGTGACCATGGAGGAAAGCATTCTGAATATCAATTTGGCGAATAGACCAACCAACAGAAATTGCAATAGAGAGAATGGCACATACCGTGGTGGGTTTGATCACTGGACTGTATGTTTCGCCGTAGTCGATGCCGGGTTGTTGGTGAAAACCCTTGGCAACTAGCCGTGCTTTAAAACGTTCAATTGATCCATCAGCATGACGTTTTACTCTGAAGACCCATTTGCAGCAGATGAGATTTTGGGAAGGTAAAGATGGGACAAGGTTCCATGTTCGGTTCTTGAGCAAGGCATCAAATTCAAGATTCATAGCTCGGCGCCAGTGAGGATTTTTGGAGGCTGAGGTGTAGCATGTGGGTTCAGGGAGATCGGATTCACTAGAGGTGGCGGCAAGAAGAGCTTTAGGGATCGGGTACCATATGGTGCCATTTGTATAGGTTTTTGGTTTGGAGATGTGGATGGTGTGATCAGGTATTCATGGGATGGGTAGGTGGGAGAGGAGGGGGGTTGACGGTGGTGCTAGAAATTTCTGGAGGAATGGTGCTGGAAATTTCTAGAGGATGAGTGCTAGAATTTTTTGGATGTGTTGTGGAGGGTCTATCGGGTAAAGAGGATGGGGAATCGGGTTGGATATTAAGTGAGTGGGTTTGGGTCGGGTTGGTTATATTATGCTGGATTTGGGTGCTTGAGCCCGTGAGAGGCCTGTTTTGAGGAGAACTTCTGTTATGCAGCCCATTTGTAAATGGTTGAGACTGTAGCAATCCAATTGGAGGTCCAAGAATAGAGTTGGTGGAGGGAGAAGATGGATTTTGAGTTTGTTGGAAAGGAAATTGAGTCTCTAGAAAAATAACATCACGAGAAATGTAAGTGCGACCAGTGGGAATATGAAAACATTTGTACCCTTTGTGAGAAATACTGTAGCCAAGAAAGACACACTGAGTGGAACGAGGTTGTAGTTTATGCGAGTTGTAGGGCCTTAAATTGGGCCAACATGCACAACCAAAGGTTTTTAAAAAATTGTACTCAGGTGTAGTATGAAATAATTTTTCAAAGGGTGAAATATTTTTTAGAAGTAGTTGAGGAAGACAATTGATTAAATAACAAGCCGTTTGCAAAGCATCATCCCAGAAGCAAAGAGGAATACTTGCATGAGAAAGCAAGGCCAGACCAGTTTCAACAATATGCCTATGTTTTCTTTCAACTGCACCATTTTGTTGGTGAGTGTGTGGGCAAGAGACACGATGTGTGATACCACAATTTGCAAAAAAATTGGAAAGGGAACGGTATTCGCCGCCCCAATCAGATTGAATTGATTTTATTTGCAAATTAAAATAACGTTCTACATATTTTTGAAACTTGATAAAAATTGGGAGAGCATCATTTTTATGAGACATTGGAAAAAGCCATGTGTAACGACTGTAAGCATCTAGAAAAGAAATGTAATATCGATTGCCATTACGAGAACAAACAAGGGAATTGCCCCACACATCACTATAAATTAATTCTAAAGGAGACTGAATTTGAGTGCGAGATAAAGAAAAAGGGAGTTGTTTGCTCTTAGAACTAAGACAAGCGGAACAACTAAAATTTGTTTTATTTGAAGTGATTGGAAGACCAAATTTGGAAATTATTTGAGCTACGACTCGAAAAGCAGGATGACCTAGGCGAGAATGCCATTGATGAATTGAGGTGTGTTCACCAAATAAAGCAGTGGGAGTGAAGGAATCTTTACTTGGAAGAAGAGGGAATGGGTACAGTCCATCTTTACTCGGCCCACATAACAGTGTTTTCCCCGAATCCAGAGCCTGCACATGAAAACAAGAAGGACGAAAATCCATTGAAGTGTTAGTGTCTTTGGTAAATTTGTGAACTGAAATCAGATTTTTGGAGATTTGAGGAACATGTAAAACATTATTTAAAAGGAAAGAAGTAGTGGGGGTAGAGAATTGGGTTGACCCAATATGTTTAATTGGTAAACTAGTACCATTACCAACACGGATTTGGTCTGGGCCATGATATTCATCTGCACAAACATTGAGATTGGCTAGATCAGAGGTGAGATGATGAGTGGCGCCTGAGTCACTGTACCAATTCGGGTCAGGAGCATGAGTTGGAGTTGCCAGAAGTGCCTGCATATTTGAAGTGGAGTCCACTATGTAGGAATTGTCAAACCTGTGATAACAAGTTAAAGCAGAGTGACCGGGCTTAGTGCAAACTTGGCAAACAGGGCAAGGGGAATTATTGTAATTGCCTCTGCCACGCCCACGCCCACGGTATTGGCGTTGCTGATTGGAGGGGAAGCTACGGCCATAGTTGGAGGAAGCTGGTGGAGTGGACGATTTGCCACCACGACCACCACGATTGGAGGAGGAACGATTGGCAAAGTTAGCGCTGGCCAAAGAGAGATCAACGGAGGGTTGATGTTGGGCCAAGCGTAACTCGTGGGAGAGAAAGTCACCATAGAGCTCATCAAGTGTGACTTCTCTACGACGCTGTTGAATTGCAGTGACTAGAGCATCATAGTCAGATCCAAGTCCAGCCAAGAAGAAAGAAACAAGATCAAAATCCTTCAAGGGTTGATCAATAGCAGCAAGGGTGTCGGCCAATGAGGTGAATTTGTGGTAGAAATCAGCCATAGAAGAGTCACCTTTCTTCAAAGTTGAGATTTGGTGATGGAGTTGCATGCTACGGGCTCAAGATTGAGAGGTGAACATGCGTTCAAGATAGAGCCAGACATCACGGGATGTGTTGCATTTGACAACATGGGCAAGCACGGTTTTAGAAAGAGAGGATATGAGAGCACTTAAGATCATTTGATCTTAGGTGTGCCAGATGTAAAATTCGGGATTGGGAAGTGCAGTGGTGGTGCCAAAATCTGGGACGGCAAGATAGGATGCAGGGGCTGGTTTGGTTCCATCAATGAAGCCATAAAGATGTTGGCCTCGAAGGTAAGGAACAATCTGGGCTTTCCAGAGAAGGTAATTGTCACGGGTTAGTTTGATTGTGATGAGATGTTGGATGTGGGGAAGAGATGTAGGAGCATTAGTTGTGGTAGATATGGTTGGGGAGGATTCGGTGGTGGAGGAAGAAGATGTTGAAGACATGGTGTTTGATGAAATTTGTGTGAGAGAAAAAAGAGACGAAGGTCAGTTTGTTGGCTCTGATACCATGTAGACTCAAATAAATGTGAGATGAGAGTGCTCTGCCTTGCCTAATCAAGGTCAAGGTATAGTCTTGTATTTATATATTCAGATTTACAAGAGTTTGGGTTTACCACAACTACAACATTACAATCCAAAGATATCTCAAGTACTGCTCTTTAGTTTGGTGTCTTTATCTATAGCTAGGATAGGCTTTGAATGGGATAACTGTTGAGGTAGTTCATCCTTATCATTAACAAGCCCATTCAGTTTATTCTTACTTACAAAACTGTGTGGTAAGCTCTTATTTCGTTTATTAAGGAAGTCATTCTGTCTATCTTGCTCTAGGGTTTATCAACAGTTTAATGACCTCTATTAAATTTCAAGAAAAATTACCAATTTATTAATTTTTTTAATAATAATTTTGTCAAAAAAAAAGAAAAATGGGAGACCCCAGTTCACAGGAAGCCTACAAGAAGTTAAACCCCCCCCCCGGACAAAGGTAAAGAGAAAGAAAAAAATAAAAATAAAAGAGTAAGGAAAAAAATTCACAAAGCTAATGCTGTCCAAGAAATCCAAATGGAAGACTTGCAGACATCCAAGTTAGAGGAACCTATTTCAATTTAATTCTGGAGATGTGATATTCTGCTTAGTGGGTAATGTGACTTTGCTCACATTGTATCTTGCTAGTTGATATGTGATTGTGGAGGTCTTATAATCCACCATATGTGAATAAGTCCCTAAATTTCCATATACTTTTCCAAATATATTATGCAATTCCTCGTCTCTTAATTGGCGATAAGTAAAGATGAGACAAAGGGTAAAAAATTGTTATTGAGCTATATAGCAGTTGTACACAATATTGACTGAAAGCCCTGTTGAAGATAGTGTGCTAAGCTACAGTCGTTTATCATCACAGTCAACATAAACAACTTGTAGCTTAGCCAACATAACAGCTTGCATATCTATAATCTATAATCTATAATATAAATTAAAAGGCGAAGCTGAGAGAAATTTTAAAGTCTCATTCAAATGCTGCCACGTCAGATTTGCTGCTCCCACGCTATTCTACCTCACGTGTCTCACATTCTCTCTCTCACACGTTTCTTCTCTCACACTCATTTAATTCTCTCTCTCTTTAATATGTTTCCTCTCAACTCTTCATCTCCCTTGCCCCTTCCCTACTATTTTCTTTCTCTTCCCCGACTCCTCATCTCCCTCTTTTTCTCTCTCTCACGCCTTTCATCTTCCCTGATTCCTCACCTCCCTCTCTATTTTTTTTTTCCACATTTATTTCTCCTTTCCTTCTTGCCTTCCCTAAAATAAAAAATGGGTTGCATTATGAGGGTGAGATAAATTCAGCCAATTAAATGGAGGATTCCTCAACCTCATTCACAATTACTTTTTAGTTTTCTTTGTATTAAATGGATGATTTCCCTACCTCACTCATAGTTACTCTATCTCCGGCTCTCTCTCTTCCTTTTATTTCTTTTACTCTTCTTCTACTTCAGTTACAATTGTTTTTTTGACTTTTCCTTTACTTCAGTTACAATTGTTTTTAATAAATTCTCTCTTTCTTTCCTCTTGCCATTAGTTCAGTTGCAATTTTTTTTTCATTGATTCCCTCTCTTGCTCCATTGTTTCGCTTGCAGAAACTTGAAGGTGAGTTTTTCTTCTATTTGTTTTCCACAATTTTTTATTTTTTGTTTTTTTAGTCGATTTGTGATTGTTTGTAATGTTTGTTTTTTGTGCTATATGTGTTTTTGCTATGGACTATGGGTTGCTCATCAATTGTTTGATAGAATTCCTTAACTAGATGTTCATTGGTTTTTTACAGGTAAACCAAAATGTAAAACATGATTGCTGATTAATACATGATGACAGGGCCCAATGGTTGTTCTTCCACTTGTAGGTTTGATTTGGGTTTTCCTTAATGGTTGTGTGTATTGCCAAACTCCTGCTGGTGTGAACATTGGTGAAATTTTCACTTTCAATTCAGTTATTGGTAGAGCCACCAAGGTAGCGATGAAAGCAGCAGTCTCTAATGTCAATGCAGATCCAAAAATTCTCTAAGGGATAAAGCTAAACTTGATGGAGGAGGATGAAAATTGTAGTGCCTTCATGGGGTCCGTTGGAGGTAACCATGGAATTGTCCATTTTGTATATTTTTTCTTTTCTTTGAAACATAATTTAGTTCGTTCTGTGATATAAGTAATTTAGAGCTCTTTACATAAATAACATTTTCTCTTTATGGTTCTTAGGGATATTGATAAATATTTAAGATGATGCAAAGGTTGTCGACTATATTTTAGAATTTGTGTTGGGTGATGAGTTTTACCTTTTGGAGAATTGAAATCAACATGTTTAAAAAACTATATATTATTACTTATAAATAAATTTATTAGGAATTCAAAAAAGGGAGTGCACCTTTATTGATCAACATTTTATACGAAATTTTTTATCTCTTTTCTGTTCTTCGGTTTCTACGGCGCAATTTTGATAGTTTGTAGTTGATTTCTGTTCTTCCTGTTTTGTGATCACTGATTAAGATTGATTTCCTTCTTGGCAGTTACTAGAAATTGAAGTAAAGGTTCCCCTGACCTGCTGGCACCACATAGTCTGTTTGCTCCTTGCCATTATTAATTCTTCTTTAATAATATTGGACTTTGTCCACGGGTCTGAACTCATCGACTCCTCTCCATCTTCATCAAATCATTTACCTCTTGCTTTAATTTCGTTAATTGAAAATTGATTTTACATACCATGGAATCAATCTATAATGATTTCCATGTTCCACTATAAAGATACATATCACAAAAAGTAGCCACAGTCATTGTTAATTTGATACAGATCAATAATGAACTTTTTATATAATTTGTTAGCATGTATGGATAATGGATTTGCTCTTAAATTAGTGATTACTTCAAATATGCTGAGTGTGTTGGCAGTGGCACAATTGAGGGCGAGGATAGTGATAAATAATAGTTGTCAAGTAGGCGATGTATGTATGAGGGGACGTTAGTATGGAGGTCAGAGGTAACAAGGTATATGTGGAAAACTAAATGAATGGACAGGATCCCAGAAACAAGGGAGAGTTACGTCCTAACTAAAGCACCCTTTGAAAACATGATCACCTAACATAATTGCGACTTGAAAAAATAAGTTCTTTTGCTTAGTTCTATATGATTAATGCACAACTGTGTTTCTTTTTAATTGCTTAGTTCTATATGATTAATGCACATGAAAGACTTTGTAGAGCAGTGGCGGTGTGCCATGGCTCAAATTTTAGGTTTGGAATGTTAGAAATAGGTAAAAGCTTTTAACTTATGAGAAAGAAATATGCAATAGTTAGCTTCCATTAGTTGGTGCCTCTTGAATTATTTACATAAGTATATAGTTTATACTCACACATACACACACAATATATATACTATGTTTTTTGCTCCCTCAAACTGTTCGAAGAAATGCCTAAACAAAACTTTCCATCACCTAAGCTCATCAAAAGGGCTTGGCATGTTTACAATGTTTGCCTATTTCTTTACCACCCCTTTCTCTTTTTTGTATTTGTTTATATTTTCAATCGTCATTAAAAACAATGGTAGATAGATGGTTAAGCTATTGCTACTATATTATAATATTACTTCTTTTTTTGGTTCCAATTTGCTTATATGTGACTTCTGTTTGGGATGTTTACAATGTTTGCCTATTTCTTTACCACCCCTTTCTCTTTTTTGTATTTGTTTATATTTTCAATCGTCATTAAAAACAATGGTAGATAGATGGTTAAGCTATTGCTACTATATTATAATATTACTTCTTTTTTTGGTTCCAATTTGCTTATACGTGACTTCTGTTTTTGGTTCAGGAAAATTAATGTTTATGGCAGCCCTTCAAGACTTGCTACTTCTTTATTAGTTACATTATTTATTTATTTATTTATTTTTTTATTGTGTGTGTGTGGAAGATAAGTGTACTTACTGATTTTTTTTGGTTGTTGTCTCTACAATGAATTATATGTCCAACATTATTAGGTCTAACCAATGTTGAACTTTCTCTTGCTGTACTACATATGCTTGAAACCTTTGGGGCCACTATTGGAAAAACTACTTGTACGTGATAGCTACTCCTCAAACTCCTTTATTTGCCTCAACGCTTTACACATATAATATGAATAAAATGATTTCAAAGTGAAAGAGTCGTAGTATTAGAAAATCTATTTAAATGCTCCAAGATGCTCACTTCACTATGTTAATTACTTACTATAAAAGTAAGTCTACACTAGCAGTCCAATATCATTCAGTCGATCTCACCATGGTCTTGATTTTTAGTTGTAGCACCAAAATTGCAGTAGTAGTGAAACTGCAAGCTTCATTTCAATTTGTTCAATCACCTCTCATTTGGATATTTAAGACTCTAAAGTTAGTTTATGTTCATCTCTTCTTTTTTTCTATATTAAGACAAATTGAGGATTAGCTACTTCCTTAACGGTCTGAAAGCATTTTCAAGTAGTCATAATACAACTAGAGAATAGCTCATGTACCTTAATGTTGGTTTTCTACAATCTATTTGTTTGGTTAATTGGTTTTGGTTTATCAGCTTTAGTAATTGTGTACCAATCATGTTTGAATTTGTTCAATCACCTCTCATGAGGAAATTTAAGACTCTAAAGTTGATTTATGTTCATTTTCTCTTCTTTTTTATTTTTTATTTTATTTTTAAAGACAAATTGAGGATTAGCTACTTCCTTAAAGGTCTGAAAGCATTTTAAGTAGTCATAATACAACTAGAGAATAGCTCATGTACTTAATGTTGCTTTTCTACAATCTATTTGTTTGGTTAATTGGTTTTGGTTTATCAGATTCAGTAATTGTGTGCCAATCCTGTTTCGACAAGTTCTACCAAGTAAATCTGGTAGTTGTGTGCCAATCCTCTTATGATCTGAAGGCCTTTCAAGCATTTAGATTCCTTTATGTGAGATTGATCAGAGCAATTCAGATTGTTGTATGTTATCTTTAGTTCAGTTGAATGATATCAACCCCATTGAAGCTACTGTGAGACTAATTTTCTGAGCAACAATCTTTCTTTAATTGTATATGATTTTTACATCAGTATGATGGTCAGAGTTTATTTTCAATTGCATTTGGAGATAAATATTGTATATTTGACCAACCATATTATATTATTTTGAGCTAAAATGACTAAAATTTATTCATTTCAAGTGATTGTACATTCTTTCAAACCAAATATATGTTATTTTTATTATTCTATCCGTGCATCGCACGGGTTACCGACTAGTATAAATTAAAACTTGAAGCAGAGAGAAAATTTTTCCCCTCCTCCAAACAATGCCAAATCAGATTCTCTCTTCTCATGAAATTCCACCTCACCCCAACCTCAATCCTCCTTCATGTTTATCCTTCCTCTTTTCTTCCTTCCAATTAAATGTAGTTTCCTCCACTAATGCTTATTAAATCATAGGCAGACCATTGAATGCCCTCCCTCTCCATCTTTATCCTTCCTTTTCTCACTATCTCACCCCTTCACCTCCCCTACACGTTTCTTTTTCTTTTTCCCCATTCCCCTCTTTTCTTTCTCTCTTGGGACTCTTCATCTACCGACTTAATGATTTTTTCATTAAAAAAAAAAAATAACGGAAATATGTCCTGATATTAATTAGCCAATAAAGTTACAATCCAATTATAATTATCCTTCCTTATATGTCTGTCAGCATTTGAATGCAATATTGAAGATTTAATGATATTTTTTTAGAAAAGGAAATATGCCTTTGATTGTGTTTATTCCAATGGAACGTGCATTTGAAAGGATGCGTTTGGCATATAATTACAACCTAATATACATTAAAATTTTTTTTTTTTTTTTTAATTATTGTTTCCTATTGTAGGTTGTAACGTAGCTTCCTGCTTGGCTGCTTCATTGGCTTCTGCCCTCTGCTCTGCCCACGTTTACGTTTCAGACTTCTTATTGTAACATACGCACTTCCTATCCTCCGGCTCTCTCTCTCTCCTCTCTTTCTTGACCATTCCTCTACTTCAGTTGTAATTAATTGCTGCTTATCCAAACCCACCACCATTTTGGAAATTGTATATATATGCTTTCCCTCCGATTGTGTTTGATGGAGAGGCTAGGAGCCTTGGTCAACGCTTTCCTTCTGCAACGCCTTCAAAATCGTCCTCTAAACGGGTGTCATTTTGGTGTTCGGTAGTCTAATGCCCGTTATCATGGTCATTGCTTTCCTTCTGCAGTTTTTGTGAATTGAATCTGGGTCTTTAAAAAAAAATTATTTATTTTTGCCTGAATATTCTTTGGTATTGGGTTTGGGTTGTGAATTATTGTGTCATAGTTGTTTTTACTTTTTATAGGTTGGTAGAATTGTGACAGTACCAAGGATGACGTGCAGATACCAAAACCTGCTGCAGAGAGTGAAATTCCTTCTGCCTCACAAGTTGAAGATGAGAAGGTGGAAGCGGCCCCTAAGAAAAATGGCAGTGGGACTAATTCAAATGGACACACTGGCTGTCCTTCGGTCCTTCCCCCAAGGAAAGCATAACTAAAGGTTTTTTCCCTCTCCATTTTGCCTGTTCTTTTTGCTGCTTTAAAGCCTCTCACAATTTATTTTTTTTGTCAAACCCAAATTAAACAAGTTGAAAATTCTAACTTGAAGACAAATCTAAATAACATTTCTTTGATGATGTAAGACATTGTGATAGATTAGTTCATTAGTATTGAAAGTATTGGGATGGCCGACAGTTCTAAAGCATGACCACGTGATAGAGGAAGAAATGCTTGGTGTGATGATGTGGTAGTGAAAATATGCATATGCATATGCATAATAAATATTTTCATGTGCATACATGAATATATGTTAATGTAAGTAAAATATGGAATCTAATGATATAAGGATGGACCAAGAAATATCTTACTTTCTATTGTCTTTTTAATTTATTGCATTATTTGTTGTACATCATAATTTATTTTTTGGTGCCGAGTCATATTGACATTCCCAAAAAGGATATTGACCAATAAATAAGGATGGACCAACTCTTGAATAGATGCTCTTCTGGCTAATCAAAAACTTTAGGCCTTAGCAAAATGAGGAATGATGTCATCAATAAGAATTCAACCGCTATTAACATCTATTTATATTTGGATCGCAGCTGCTATATCACCGGCTCTTGTGAAGCAGCTGCGTGAAGACACAGGAGCTGGAATGATGGATTGCAAGAAAGCTCTCTCAGAGACTAGAGGGGACATTGTTAAAGCTCAGGAATTCCTTAGAAAGAAAGGCTTAGCAAGTGCAGAAAAGAAAGCTAGCAGAGCCACTGCTGAAGGAAGGATAGGTTCTTACTTTCACGATAGCAGGATTGGTGTCTTGGTGGAGGTAAACTGTGAGACGGATTTTGTATCCCGGGGTGAATTTTTTAGGGAGCTTGTAGATGATCTAGCCATGCAAGTGGCTGAATGCCCTCAAGTTTAAATTATGCGCATCGCAAACCAATATAGGCCTTTTTAATTTTAAATTTAATTACCAGCTTCGCCGAATATAGAGCTTGAATAAGCAGTAATGACATTGTTCCAACTCCAACCTTAACCATTTTAATTGGAATAGTAGACAGACTAGACAAGTTTTGGTAGGAAAAAGGTACAAAAACTAAACTTTTTTTGTGTCATAAACTAATTGAACGCAAACATCAAACATACTAAAATGAACATGTTGAATTTGTTAGTATTCTTCTCATTGATTGATCTTTGTTGAATTTTGAAAGGGTTATATATTGTGGGATTTGTTAGTTTTTTCAGATGAAGTGTTTAGTGGTTGCCCCATTTGCAAAGCCCTCCTTGAAACAATTTACAACATTATTGAATTACTGCCTATATACTTCCACCCATACAACTAAATTTTGTGGAGGAAACAAAAAAGAAAGAAAGTAATATATATTAAACCTTTTAGAAATTTAGAATCCATTATGAAAATAAAAAAATAGATGAACCTACCCTACTTAAAAGTAATTATGTAAAATATAAAATTGAGATTGCAATTGTAATTGTTTTAAATTGGAACAAACAAATATGCTTACATACTCTTAATTTATTTCTTTTAATAGTTCCGACACTGTAAAATAAAAACATAGACTTTACTAAATGTTCAAAAAATGCTGCAAAAATGCAAAATAACGTTCTCTTATATATGATATATGAATAGAAAATACATTATGTTACACTACAAAAAAAATTGCAATTTAAACTACTATTTCAAATAAAGCTGGCTTTTCTAAATTACAAAATCTATAATATACTATTTCAATTATGCTCCATTTAAAATAACAACATCAAATTATCCGTGCAGTGAGCGGGTCTACGACTAGTTAGATTAGTTTATAGCACGTGTTAAATGTGTTAAGTGTGCTTATTGAATAGTCTCTGTGATTAGAGGAACTGATTCCAGTCTGTTACAAGTCTATTATTAGATATTTTAGTCTAACCTCATCTATATATAATGCAAAGCTCATACTAATGAAGTAATGCAGTTTTATCAAATTCCTTAGCCATTACTGTTTCATTCTTGCACCAATATTCTTGGCTTAGACTAGCTTTCTTACATGGTATCAGAGCCTTCAATGGCTGATTCGTCAACCTCCAATGGTCCTCAACAACCACCCTCTCCACAGTTACCTTCACCATTGATGTTGCTGTCAAATATGTCAAACTTGATGTCTATCAAACTAGACAGTTTGAATTACATGGTCTGGAAGCTTCAATTAACTACAATCCTTGAAGCTTACTCTATGATTGACCACATTGATGGTTCAGTTCAGAAGCCAAGTCAATATCTTGCTGATTCTGCAGGTAATCTTACAACAAGAGTCAATCCTTCTTTCCTTTCTTGGAAGAAGAGAGATAAGGCTCTTCTTACTCTTATCTACTCAACTCTATCACCACCAGTCTTATCAATGGTAGTTGGATTACACTCTGCTCAAGAAGTGTGGAGCACTTTGGAAACAAGGTTTACAAGTACTGCTAGAGCAAATGTATTGAACCTGAAGTTGGAACTACAATCTGTCAAGAAAGGTTCTGACTCTATCAATGCCTATATGCAATGAGTCAAAACTACAAGAGACAAGCTCTCTGCAGTAGGTGTTCAAATTGATGATGAGGAAATGCTGCACATGGTCCTCAAAGGCCTTCCCAAAGAATATTCCTCTTTCAATTCAGCTATAAGGACAAGGGATGATTCCTTGACCTTTGAGAAACTTTCTGTTTTGCTTCAAACAGAAGAGCTCTCTATTAATGAAAGCTCAGAACTCAACTCTGCACTTGCTATGTTTGTCTCCAATACAAATAGGCAGACCAATGGCAGCTCTAACTACAATAGAGGCAGAGGAAGAAATCACTATTCTAGAGGAGGCAGAGGCAATGGTAGATCTGGTAATTTCTATCCTCAAAACCAGTTCACTTAGAACCAATCTCCAGGCTCACAAGGATCACAGGGAGCCCAATCTGGCTTTCATGGTCAGAATACTAGTGGTTACAACAAACCTGAGCATAATAGGCCAACATGTCAAATCTGTGGAAAGCTTGGACACTATGCCATTGACTGCTATCATAGGATGAATTTTGCTTACCAAGGCAAAAATCCACCTACCAAGCTTGCTGCAATGGCCAATGCCTCCAACCTCAACATTACTCAAGGCACGAGTGAGACCTGGCTCACTGACTCTGGTGCTTCAGACCATATCACAGCAGATCTAAACAACCTCAACCAGCCAACACCTTTCAAAGGACCTAAACAAGTTTCTGTGGGAAATGGTCAAAACTTGCCAATCCAAAATATAGGTAACACTCAACTCCATACTAAACTTAGTCTATTCAAGCTTAGAAATGTCTTACATGTTCCTAGGATTGCTAGTAATCTGCTGTCAATACACAAACTCTGTCTTCATAACAATTGTAGTTGTTATTTTGACTCTAACAAGCTATTGATTCAGGATTTACCTACGGGGAGAGTTCTTTATCAGGGCTTGAGCGAAAATGGAGTTTATCCAATTCATTGTTCCAGAATTTCCAAGTCAAACTCACAAAAGTCTGCACTACATACCTCTCTTTCTGTTGCAAATAACTGGCTGCTATGGCATACCAGACTAGGCCATCCTAGTGCTTCCATTTTACATTATGTTTTTCCATCTTTAAAATCATGTAATCCTTTGAATAACAAGTCTCATTTACTGTATTGTAAGCACTGCCTTGCAGGCAAGATGCATCAACTCCCTTTTCCCATTTCCGTTCCCAAATCCAAATTTCCATTACATGGACTGCATGTTGACCTTTGGGGTCCAGCTCCTATTCATTCTTCTAATGGATTTAGATTTTACCTTGTTCTTGTTGATGACTACACTAAATTATGTTGGGTTACTTACTTAAACACAAATTTGATGCCTTTTCCACATTCAAACAATTCAAAACCATGGCAGAAAAGCACTATCAGTCTTCTATTCATTTTCTTAGAACTAACTGTGGAGGAGAATTTACCTCTAATGAATTCAATTCATTTTGTGCCAACACTGGTATTATTCATCATCTCACATGCCCCCACACTCCACAGCAAAATGGAGTTGCAGAGAGAAAGCATAGACATCTGGTCCAATGCACTCTTGCTCTCCTGTCCCAATCTGGTCTGTCTTTGTCCTATTAGTCCTATGCCTTAGCAACAGCCACTCATCTCATCAACAAACTTCCTACCCCACTGTTAAACATGTCATCACCTTGGGAACAACTCCACAATGTCAAACCCAACTTCTCCTATCTTAAAACTTTTGGTTGCAAGTGCTTTCCCTTTCTCAGCCCCTATAATACCCACAAACTTCAACCTAAAACCATCCCTTGCATCTTTTTAGGTTATCCACCTATCACCAAAGGCTACTTATGTCAAGACCCCATTACCAAAAGGTTATACATCTCAAGACATGTCTTGTTCAATGAAACTGAATTTCCAGCCCTTAAACCAGACATACACACTACATCACAACCCTCTGTCCCAAACTCATATTCCTCAGATTCTTGGTTCACACACCTCCTCTCAACACATACATGCACCTCCTTGTCTTGCAACTCTTGTCCCAACTCCACTGGTCCTATCACATTTGACCCCAATTTGCTTTCTCAGTCTCTCATTGACACCTCCACTACTACTATAAACACTTCTAATATCCAACCTACTGCTAGTGACCATTTGCCTAACCATACACCTCCAGTTGAAAACACTCACACTCAACCTGCCCATACCTCTGCAGATACTAGCATCCCTGCACATGCTTTTGTAGATACCAGCATCCCTGCACATGCTTCTGCAGATCATAGCATCCATACTCAACCTGCCCCTCCCATTCCACCCTTACTACCGACCCTATCCAACACCCATCCTATGCAAACAAGATCCAAACATGGCATTTTTAAACCTAAACCATGTTACACAGCTCATCTTGATTATGCCCTTACAGAACCCCCTACCTTCAAAATAGCATCTCAGCTGTCCCAATGGTGCCAGGCAATGCAAGATGAGTATGATGCTCTAATTAAGCAAGGCACATGGTCATTAGTTCCTCCACCACCTAATCACAATGTTGTAGGCTGCAAATGGGTTTATAAACTCAAAACTCATAGTGATGGTTCTATTGCAAGATACAAGGCTAGGTTGGTGGCTAAAGGGTTTCATCAACAACGAGGTGTGGATTTTGATGAGACCTTCAACCCTGTCATCAAACCACCTACTGTCAGAATGGTTCTTTCTCTAGCAGTCTCTCTCCACTGGCCTTTGAGATAACTTGATGTTAGCAATGCATTCCTCCATGGAATCCTTAAGGAGGAAGTTTACATGTCTCAACCACAGGGCTATATTGATCCACAGCATCCTTACTATGTGTGCAAGTAACACAAGTCCATTTATGGACTCAAACAAGCTCCCAGAGCCTGGTTTGAGAGGTTTACTGGACAACTCCTTCAGTTTGGTTTTGTTGCCTCCACAGCAGATTCCTCATTGTTCATTTACAAAACTAAGACTATCACTGCTTACCTTTTATTGTATGTTGATGATATAGTCTTGACCAGCAATACACCAACCTTTCTTGACCAACTTATTCACGTTTTCATCTCCACAGCTCCAACTCTATGGTGTGATAACGTTTCTGCTCTTGCCATTGCTTCCAATCCCGTGTTTCATGCTCGCACCAAACACATCGAAGTGGACTTCCATTTTGTTCGAGAAAGGGTGCTTCGCAAGGATCTCGCGGTCAAGTTTGTCTCTACCCTTGATCAACTTGCTGATATCTTCACCAAAAGTCTTTCCCCTCATCGATTTCTCACTCTTCGAAGCAATCTCATGGCTACTGTTCGTCCCCCTGAGCTTGAGGAGGGATGTTGAAGATAGTGTGCTAAGCTACAGTCGTTTATCATCACAGT
This sequence comes from Fagus sylvatica, assembly GCA_907173295.1. Classification (NCBI taxonomy): domain Eukaryota; kingdom Viridiplantae; phylum Streptophyta; class Magnoliopsida; order Fagales; family Fagaceae; genus Fagus; species Fagus sylvatica. The sequence goes on from OU015768.1 coordinate 242,967, forward strand.
CAACATAAACGACCTGTAGCTTAGCCAACATAACAGCTTGCATATTAGATTAGTTTACAGCACGTGTTAAATGTGTTAAGTGTGCTTATTGAACAGTCTCCGTGATTAAAGGAACTGATTCTAGTCTGTTACAAATCTGTTATTAGATATTTTAGTCTAACCTCATCTATATATAAAGCAAAGCTCATACTAATGAAGTAATGCAGTTTTATCAAATTCCTTAGCCATTACTGTTTCATTCTTTCACCAGTATTCTTGCCTTAGACTAGCTTTCTTACAAGCCCTGCTATGTGTGGTTCAGTTTCAGTTTCTGGTTGATTGTTTTCATCTCCAACCTCTCAGTTCCACAAAAACCTAACCTTGTTTGTTCATTTGCAGAATATAGGCAGGATCAAAGGGAAGATGCAACAAGAGGGTGGGCTATATTTGGAAGTGACATCCTGCATGTATGGCTTGCTCCACTGTATTTTTTTCTCCATTTGATAAGTACAAAGAGCATATGTTCAATTATGAGAAGTAAAATAACTAGAACATGTGATGCAGGTATCTGCATAATATGTAGTTGGTGTTATGTAGGCACTTTTTCCCAACTAATACTGTTTTTTATATGCTTTGAACATATATTTTCAATGAAAAAAATGGCTTTGAACATATAATACGAAAATATACCTTAGGCTAGTTCATGACTACGCGTATGGCCTGAAGTTGCATGCGATGCAGCAGTAATTTCACTCATTTTAACACTTTTATGAAGCAATTATTGATTTCTATCTTCCCACTTGCATGCTATAAATCATTTTGGGTATCTCCCTACTATCTGAATATTGATGTTTGGAAAAATTTGGATTTGGCTTGGAGCAGATTCCTTGTCTTTTCCACACTGTTTTGTTGTGTAGGATTCATTTACAAGACTCGAGTGGAATGCCTGGTAAGCTGTTTAGCTTTCGCGTACAAGTATTAGATGGTCCTTTCATTTCCTGATTTTGTCTTATTTTGCAAATATGTATTTCTACAATATCTATTCATGTTTTTGGCTACATGCAGCATGGGATTGATGCATTGCCAGGCATGACAATTGTATCCGCCTGCTTAGAAACTGTAAGTTTACAGTACCTAGCAATTTTGTAACTTGAACTCTAAGATTTGACATGGTCAACTATTTGTAAACTTAATATTGATTAAACATGAAACGTAAGGGTCTGCTTGGATAGCTACACGTGGAAGTGGGATATTAGTAGGGTAAATATTGTCTACAATAGAAATATTAATAGTTTCTTGAGGGGAGCTCTATCATTACCTTGATATGCAATTAGTAATGGTATTCTCATAATGTAAATGACCACTGTTGACTATCTTAAAATTGATGATGCATTATGAAAAAATGTTACATTTTCATGTAATGTTAATCGAAAATGGTATCAAGAGCTTGTAAAAGGCAGGGCAACTCCGGTCAACTAGTAGTCTATTTCCGTTCTGACTTTGTTCTGTATGCATATATTCTGCCACTTCATGTTCAGAATTCTAACAATTAGTTGAATTTGTGGACCTATAAATAGGTGAGTGGAGTAGGCCAAGGCTACTCTAGCAGAAGATCGTAACAGTGCCTTCGCCAACGAAGCCTATTGGGAACGCCCACCTGTTAATGCTCAAGGAGCAGGCAGACCAAGCGAAAGAAAATATGGTTCCATCTGATTCATTATAGCTTGCCACACTCGAATTTTCAACAAATTTTGTACTACAGATTATACTTGTATGAACCAATTATATGTGAGATTATGAAATTCACAACCTGTTGTATCATACAGTGAGCAAAATCTATAGCAAGAGTTTGTAGTCAACCTTATGAGCATATTCTTTGAATTCATTTAGTGCGTTCTTTTCTTCTTTTATTTGTTCTTTTTCATCTCAGACTCTGTAATGTATACAATAATAGAAAATGGAACTCAATGTTTGTGTATTGTGCCGCATGATGAATTTTCTTACATTGGAATATGCATTAAATTTATATTAAATTTATTTCTTTCCATATTCCTATCATGATTTATCTTTTCCATTAATTGCTTTCGATTTTATATTTGACAAAAATCCTAGCAAGCTTCCCCATTTTCTTAATTTCTTTCCAAAATCTTCCCATATTTATTTAGTATTTACTGCTCGCTCTCTCCCTTTATTTTTCTTCAACACAACTATACAAATAGTAGAATTTTATTTGGGAGAGGAACGTGAACTTTTTAAAAATTAAGTAGAAATGTAATTTGTAATACATGAAAAAACTCAAATGGTTCTATAAAACTATTGTTGGGTTGAATGAGACAATGAGCGTGTTTGGGTGAATTTTGATGATTTGCTACTATAGAAGAGGGGAAAAGCTATTTTTGGTGTGGGGCCCGCCAAAAGTATCTCCTAGCATCTCCCATAAGAGACGTCCAGGGTTCTATCCCCCACAAGTGGGGTTTGCTTGCTATTGTCAAAAAAAAAAAAAGGTCTAAGCAGTTTGATTACGCTTAAAAAATTCTTCCTTCTTGAGATGATTCTAGAGATAAGTTTGTCGGCGAGATTGGCTTCATCTAAGAAGTTTAGTGAGAGAAACAAATCTTTCAACGGTAACGTGAGATTAGTTGAGAGTTGAGACTTAGGGGTTTTTAAGTGAATTGATGACATGACATAATTTGGATATTGTATTTTAAACGGAAGGTTAAAATTAAAATAATTTTATGTGATAGAATACCCTAAGAACTCTAGAAGATCTTTGATCCAGCTATTTAAGCAATACCCCATGCATTTTTCCTTTATTTTTTATTTTTTATTTTTTTTATTTTTTTACTTTTCAATTTTCCATTTTGAATAATTTATATTCTTTTCTTACTATTTATTTCTCTTAAAAGCCATTACCCTTTTTCTTTTGTACATGCATACACCTAATTATCTTCAGATTTTTTTTTTGCTTAATAATACTATTTAAAAAAATGATTTTGTTAACTAGTGCTCTTAGGCTAATTGTTAAGGAGTATTAAATGCACACTTTACTGGAGAAAACAAATTTATAATATTAAAATAATAAATAAAAAGAGTAAAATACTTTTAAAAGCTATTTTTGTATTATTTTAATATTAAAATTTTACAACTTCCTATAAAATGGAAATATTAAATGTTTTCTTAACCATTATCCTAAACACATCCGTTAAATAAACTATAAATAAAATAAAAAGTATCATGTACTCTTCAATGTCATTGCATGCGCATAAAGCTAGTTAATTGAATGGTTCCCGGATTTAGGATAGCTTGAAGTATTTACCATATAATTAAAATTTAATATAATGTAATTTTTCTCATAAGTTGAATATAGTCTAATTTTTATAAAACAGATTCATGTTAATAGCAAAAATAAAATAAATGAACGAATAAAGAAAAAGAAGAGGCTTCCAATCATCACATGCTTTCCATTAATTATGATTGTGTGGAAGTAGTCTAATGGAAGGTTAAAGAATAAAATTTAAATTCAATTAGAAAATATATATTAAAATAATGAGGTGTAAAATTGTGAGATTTCTTATTATTAAATTAAAAATTTGCAGTAGTGGGTAAATGTAAATCTATGTTGGAGACCTGGAGGGGACGAATGTTATTTCCTATAAGATGACAAAACATTTTTTTAATATGATACATGCCCTATCATAATGATATATAATAAAAAATGTTATTAATGATGGACTCGGTAAAAGTGATGTTAGGATCAAATTAATAGTTATATATAGGGCAAATTGTACTCTTTTCCTTTTTAACTATTGGGTCTATCTCAATTCCCTGCCCCCCATCGTCTAATTTTATGTTAAATCCAACCAAAATAACGGAATATTTTTATAGTATATTAATATATAATGATAGATTTTGAGTATTATGACTAGAAATTGATAAAATAAATAAAAAAATTTTGTTAATTTTGTTGGAATTTAACATAAAATTAGACAATGACGACTATTTGCATATTTTTAATACATAAAAGAGAATATTGCTCAGTTTTATAAATAAATAGGGGAATTGAGATAAATCTAATAGTTAAAGGGAAAGTGCAATTTTCCTCTTATATATATTACCTATCTATAACGAAGCAAACATAAACTAAGCCATTAAATATATTCTTGCGGGATTTAATCCCAATTATAATGGTCTGGAACTAGCAATCCCTGAAATATCACAAGTAGAAAGAAGTTCAATTATGCTGGAAGAGAGTTGCGAATCATAAAACTAATATTGTGGTTTATGTCATGTGATTCGTGAGCCACAAATTTGCCTTACCTATAGATGGTGCTATATGACCAATTACCTTTTTGTTCCAGCTTTTCACAAGATTAGATTAGATTAGATTTAGGTAAAATGTAGTGTCTCCTAATAATCCGTGTTTCCCCGCAATAAATAAAATGTATTTTTTCTTCTTCAATTACTCTATATCATAGCATTATTTTTAAATAAGCTTATAATTATGTCCAGTACAAGTTGTACTGAAAGTCCAAGTACTGATCAAGAGAGGTCTCCCAAGCACATAGCCATAGAGAGGTCTCCACAGTCCACACACCATGTGATGCTAAGGGCCGGTCTCTATCGAAATAGGTGAAATAAGGTCATGATTTGAACATATACAATGCACACTTGACGTATATTTTCACAAAATCCAAATAATGTGATAAAGAATATGAATAAGTGTAAATGGTGTATGCATAACAATCATGCACAAACTATTTCCTGACTATAAAAAATGGGCAGGGAAGACCTCAAAGCAAGCAAATCTGCTCCACAGCTAAAAGGTCACGAGAAAGAGAAAGAGGGTCCCTTTAATTTACATGAAAGTTCTAGCATCGTTTTCATTTTTCATTTTCTATTGCATGACGTGAAAAAGTAGATTCTGATTTTGATTGAGATTATTCGCCGCGTGTACGGTCAGAATGGGATCCGTTTGGAAAAATGACAGTTGTTGAATCGATTAGATCGTGCCATATGGTCATGTCACTGCCATGATCCGTTGGGAAAGGTATCCTAGGATCAATCAAATGGTGGGAGTGCATATGCTATTGATATGCTCTTTCGTAAAAAAAATAATAAAAAAATACTATGCTCTTTGATCGAGTTAATTAATTTGAGCTAAACAATAAAAAGTCGCTTCGAATTGAAGAATCATAGTCTAAAAGGAGTAGTTCTCCTACCCCACCTATATCTTTTTAACATTATTGGATGGATCAGATTAACCTAATATTCCCATTATCTTGTTTCAGACTATAGCATTATGCTTCAACATATACAACTCAGATACAAGCACCCACTATTGTTAAAATTGATTGAATTTAAAGGGACATAGTACCCCTGAAGAACGTGTATAAAGCCAACTTTTCTTTAATATGGGTCTTATCAAATGTCATCATTTTTTTTTTATAATATAAGCAGAAGAAAACAAAATACCACCCCCCTAGCTCACGCCCTTTCAAAAACCAAAGATGAAGGTGTATATAATAGTTGATTCACATTTATCGTGTTGAAGAATGGGGTCGATTCAATTATTTATTGCTGATCCTATTGAAAATAGGACCAAGTGAACTTTGGTCACCATAAAAAGAAAAAAAAGGAAATTAATAAAACCATAGTACTAGAAGGTCGTGTAAGGAACCAAGAAAAAGAAGAGTCAACTTTGGAACCAAGAAAAAGAAGAGTCAACTTTGTATAATGACTCTTAGACTTCTAGTTGGACTTGGCTACGGGTTCACTTTCCTGTAGTCACAAACTCACAATTTAAAAGGCATCAAAGTTAGAAAGAACCTGGAGCAATAATTTGAGTGAGTTCGTTTGGTCCAACAGAGCAGGTGAGTCCACTTTGGGGCCTCCTCCCTATTATGTCTTCACTGTGAGACTAAAAAACAACTAAAAATAATATTTGGTTGACCAATACAGCGTTCATTTCAATTATCAAATTAGTTCGTTGTCTGGGGTCACATGTGTTCAGTGATCACATGATCACATCCATTCTAATCACATTAATTCTAGGAGATGAAAATGAAGCAAGTTGAAATAGAACTTGTTTTCAATGCATGAGGTTTTTTCATAGCCATGGTTAATTTAGACTCGTTAAAATGTTTTTGTAACTTGTATAACAAGATTTAAAGTCAACTGATTCTAGAAAGAAACTGTACGTGTTTTAAGCAAGGAGAACACTTGTTTTCAATGAGTAGGTTTCATAGCTAGCCATGTTTAATTTAGATTTTTGACTCGTTAAAATGCTTCTGTAATTTGTATAACAATAATTAAAGTCGACTGATTCTAGAGAGAAACTGTACGTTTGCAGTGGTTTTAAGGAAGGAGTTAACTCCTTGCTTAAAACCACTGTTAGAAACT
>OU015768.1:249444-269721 GCA_907173295.1 Fagus sylvatica
AAGGATTTCAATTCAAGAGATTATAGATTATGTGCATGTCAAGATTTGTCTTATGTGCATATGTACTTGGAAAAATTATTTAATTGCGTTTTGCATTATTATCAACATGATCCTGCGGTTGAAGACCGATTTCAGGCTTTCAGCCTTAGGTGAATTGGTGATATGGCCCCATTATCATTAACTTATTGTGAAATTATTTCATTTGCAACCGTTTTTTTTTTTTCTCTCTCTCTGGCTCTCTCTGTGGCTTGCTTCATCCAAATAACCATGAAAAGGGTAAAACACTAAAAGAAGAAGAAAAAAAATAGCATTTCCTTTTTTGGTATAACGTTTCAGCCTGCAGGTAAACGGGAATTCCAATAAGGCAACATCGCTTTTGGAGCAACATCTCTCGACTATTTCACAGTTGTGAAAAATCTCATGTCCCAAGCTATACGAATTATGCTTTCTTGTCTTTTGCACTTGATCTCATAGTAGGAGCGACATCGATTAGTAAGAATTTAGAATCTCCATTGACCTGAGTATAGTTTTTGGAAATGAGATTTGGAAGTTGAAAAGTAGACTTTAACCATGGGATTAAAACACTTTTTAACATTTTTTTTTTTTTTTTTACTTTTTTACTCTTCAGTTTTTGAACTAATTACTGGATAGATCTCAATCCATTTTTGGTGCTTTAGCCTTTACCTTTTAAAGCACGTTTTGTTCATTATTTATTTTGAAAATAGTGTTTGTACCACCGGCCTCGACCCGAACCCCCTTCCCCAAACTAAAAAAATAGACTAAAGTCCACTTTTGATACTTTAAGTTTGGTAATTTTATTTTTTTTCATTTTAGCCTCATAACTTTGAAAATTCTTCATTAAAAGTTTTCATTTAGGTCTCTTACGTTTGAGTCGTTTTGAAATAAGTCATTCCATCTATATTTGTTATTCAACTTCCGTTAAATACTACCTAAGCTAAGCTATCTAAGTTAGTAATTTTTAATATTATTTAAATATTTTTAATTAAAAATTTAAAAAAATTAATTCAATTAAGTATTCTTTTAATTAAATATTTTTTTAATGAGATGAGAAAAACAAAAAAAAAATGATAAAAAAAATATAATTAAAAAAATGTTGAATTGAATTAGAAAAGGTAATTAATTTTTTTACGTTTCATTTTTAATTAAAAAAAATACTTAAATGAATTAAATAATATTTAAAATTGTTGACTTAGACGGTATAAGTGTATTTAATGGAAGTTGAGTAATGGATATAGACGGAATGACTCATTTGAAAACGACTTAAATGTAAGAGACTGGCCAAATGAGAATATTCAAATTTAGGGGACTAAAATTAAAACAATACTAAACTTAAGGGATCAAAAGTAAACTTTAGTCCTAAAAAAAAAGGGCACTACGCGAAACCTTGAGAGTCACTCCAAGCTATCAATTCACAATTCACCTGTTTCCAGACGTCGGGCTGGGTTGAAATTTTGGGAACACATGTTAATTTTTTTTTTTTTTTTATAAGCATTTTGTTAAATATTAATTACATGATTAAATATATTATTTTTTTAATTAATTAATTTTTGAAAAAACCAATATTTTATCCTGTTATTAGAGTATGCATGTAGTCTTAAATTTAATGATTAAATTATTAAATGTTACCCATAAATTAATAAATGTATATATGTGTATGTTGATTATTTATGCTAATCTAATCACATGTTTTGTTTCTTCGTTTTATAATTTCACAGTTCACTCTTTCGGGTCTATTGAACTTCATTGACGGCTTGTGGTCCAGCTGTGGCGATGAGCGAATTATTGTGTTCACTACCAACGACAAGGATCAGCTTGACCCTGCCTTGTTGCGTCCCGGTCGAATGGACAAGCGCATTGAAATGTCATATTGCACTAAAGATGGGTTCAAAGTCTTGGCCTATAATTACCTTGGCATTGAGGATGGCGATTCCCACGAACTCTATGGAGAAATTGAAGGCATAATAGAGAGCAAAAAGGTTACCCCAGCCGAGGTCTGTGAGAAACTAATGACAAGCGAAAAGGTCGATGATAATCTTAAAGAGCTTGCTAAGTTCCTCGAAATTAAGCAGGTTGAAAGCAATGAAATTGAAGATTAAAGGATTGACAAGATCGAAGATCAAAAAGCAGAAGAGGTTGAAAGTGAATAGAATTGTTAGAAACATTAGGAGAAGTCGTAGTAGTCCACGCGCGTTATTTGCCAAGTAAGGTTTCCTATTTTAATGTTATTCTGTTATGGAGTCTGTTTAGTTAGTCTTTAATTATGTTAGTCTTTTAAATAATGAGTTCTACTCCTTAGGAGTAGAAGTCGTAGTAGTCCACGTTATTTGCTTTATTGGTTCCTATATATATTGTGCTAGTTGTTTTATGGGTTGTAGAACTTTGAAATTTGAACGAAGCCGCGCTTAGTTTTCAAATGAAATAGATTTACAATTTATTTCTAAGTGCTCGGAAATGAAATTGTTAAATAAAACTAGAATATTAATTTTAATGACCAGTGCTTGGGGAAATCTTGGGTGGGACTTGGGAGTGGGGTATATATTAGTACGAGATCATGGAGGGCATGTAATGGCTTCTTTGAGTGAGAAACAGTTGTGTTTTGGCCATCAGAATGCTGCTAAATTAGCTTTGGCTGTTCTTTGAGCAACTCATTTTCCTACTTATCTGGGGCTCCGGGATGTTCAGTTTGAGGGTGATTTTAATCAACAAGCTAGATGTTAACTTCTTCGTTACCTAGATTATCAGCAGTGGCCACATTTTAGATGAGGCTAAGTCTGCAGCTTCTCTCTCGTTTAGACAGTTCTTCTCGCTGCTTCCAAAGTCATTAATAGAGCAGCAATTGAGTTAGCAAAGTTTGCAAACGGTCTGGTTGATCCTGTTTGATATTAATAAAATTTACCATAAATATATAATTGATGTCCAAAAAAATAGTGATAATTAATTGTAACTAGTTTTATCAACATGTAAAACTGTTTCCGTCGTTTCCTTTTCTAGTCCTATATATTCTGTACAATGGGCAACTTATTTAGGCATATTACACTCTAATCTTTCCTCATGTATATCTTAAAGTAGCGGCCCTTAGTCGAGACTCGAATCGAGAGTGGTACAATTAAATCACAAATCTAGCAATAGTAATTATTTTACTAGGGCGAGATATCAGTCTGAATAGATTAGTGATTTACATAGACAATGATAATTACAACCTTTTTTCCTTTTTAATCTGTTGCTATTTCCTCCAATGTTCCTCCCAGATCCTTGGTTTGTTCTCCATTTTCTTCCTTTTGGCATCTTGAATTCCAACTTTCTTCTGATCAGCTTCATCGCCTTCTATTTTCTTCCGCTTAAGGAGCTTAATAAGTCCTTGGAGTGCAGTATCAGCATCCTCACTCCTCACTAACTCTTCAGCAGCTTGTGCCGGAGTGACTTGTACTATATCACTAGTAAGCCAAAGAGGAGGTGGCGGCCACGGATTCCCAATTAAGTTGAGGCCAACTGCTTGAAGTCGTGTGACGTGGCAGATAGCATGCTTCTAATATTTCTTCTAAGTTTGCATTAGTTTGTTGACTATCAACGGAGGACCAAATCCAAAGTATACAAATTTGGCCTTTTACTATTGGTTGGCCCAAACTTCTATTTTCGCCACCAGCCCAAACTTTATAAATAATTTTTAAAACTATACAGTTCATCACAGTTCCCTAATTGAATTCACCATGGTTGCATTAACCAATGAAACCAAACAATGTTATCCAAAAATATTTAAATTCAATATATTTGAATTCAACTAGGAACCAATGTACTTAACCTAAGGAACTTACCTAGTTTTAAATAATTTTAAGTGTTTTTCGGAGATGATGAATGCTTGTCTTCGAATCAATAATATAATAATAGTACTAATCCATATAAAATTGAAGACATTTAAATTTTGTTCAATTTTATAATATTGTGTCACATAAATTTTTGAGTTCTCATAATTTTACATATGAAGCAAGTGTTTTTTAAGTTATTAGACTAATTTTATCTATTAATGTCACTTTTGATATTAGAGTTTAATTGATATTCTACTATCTATTAATCCACTTCTACATAATTTTATCTATAATTCCACATTCAATATAAGAGTACAACTAAGCCTATGTTTGGATCCTCTATTTTGGGAATGCATTCTAGAGAATGCATTCTTGTTAGAATGCATTATTGAAAATGCATTATTTATAATGCATTTTGCTAAAAATAGTATGTTTGGTAAAATATTGAAATTATTTATAAGAAGTGATTATGCTTAAAGGAATTGTGTTTGGTTGGTATTTTAAAGAATGCATTTTTCCTATTAAATAATATATTATTAGTATACATTATGTAATTAACATTTTTTTTTTTTAAATATCTCAATACAAGGCTAAAAATACATTTACTACCAATACAAAATTAACAATGTAATAAAGAAATAAAATATTACGTTGTGATTTAAATTAATGTCTACTAATAAAAAAAAATAGGTCATGATTTGTGCACATCTCCTTGCACACATTTTTATAAAATTTGAACAATGTAATAAAAAAATGAAAAATGAGTTAGTCATGATTTGTACACATCTCCCTGGTTCTTTGATACAAAATGAGAATACTTTTTCAAAGATAAAAGAAAGAAAGAGAAAAAATAGGGAACACATAAAAAAAAGAGAATAAGTAGGGAACAAAAGAGAGGGAAGGAAAATAAAAGAAAGAAAGAGAAAAATTAAGAGAGGGAAAAAAGAGTTGTTCGAGTAATAAACTGTTGTAAGTGGGTCTCATTTACTTTAGCAAAAATTAAAAGTAGAAGCTAGAATTAGAATCCAAAATATTTTAGATTCTGACTTCTGCTCTAGAAATGAGAATTTGCAAAATGCATTCTGCCTATAATGCATTTTGCATTTTCCAAAATCTCAACCAAACACCTCAGATTTTTTGTAGAATGCATTCTATGCATAAAAATCCGTGAAATCAGTTTTAAGTAGAGGATCCAAACACAGGCAACTCTACTATTTATTAATCTATTTTTTTCTGGCCAATTTTATCTATTAGTGTCACATTTGATACTAGAATTTAACTAAAACTCTACTATCTATAAAATAAAAAATATAAAGCTCATTTATTAAAAAAAAAAATTCGTTGTTTATTAAGAAATAATACCAAGATTATAATAAAAAAGCGAAGCAAATTCTGTGAGGTATTTTGAATTCCAATATTATTAATTTATATAAGAGTTTAGCTGTATATAAAATTTATCAAGACGGTTAAAATAGGTGAATTCTCTTCCCGTAAAGCTTGCGGCTACTCAGAGTTGGGCCAGAGTCCCAATGAAACTCACAACCCTACTTGATTGTTTTCCTATATTGTTATCATAAAATTGATTTATTGTTGTTATGTCTAGCTAACGAATCTCAACAAATTGAATCGTTAGAGAAAACAATATTGGAATTTCGCTGGAGAAAATAACTAGAAACTTTTGGGAGTAGTTAATTTACATTTTCTTTCGAGAAAAAATTGAATCCCTCACTACGTATTCGTTTGATAAGATGCATTGTTTGCTTCAGGGAATCTGTATCCTCGTGTCGTCAGGCTTAGGCGGTTTTATTATGGAGCTAGTCGTGAGGAAGATAAGGCATCCTACTCCAAATAGCAATAGAACAGAGGATTGGTTTGGTTTAGTTTTTGGGGTTCTCTTTGGCGGTATGCTTCTCATGCCTCTTGCTACACTTTTGATTGTAGCGCTTTTCGAATGTTTGAAGTTCATAACTTCATTGCTGATACTATGTTGCATGTCCATATTTTCATTGCTGTCAAAATGTCGGAACTCCATATCTTCATTGCTGTCAGCCTGTCACAATGTTGGAAGTCCATATCTTCATAACTTCTATCTGACTGTGAAGGTGAGGAATTAGGATGCTTCAAACTAGTCTTTGACTCAATGACTCGTGTCGTGACTGCAGATAAAAATAACATCCTAATTTACTTTTGCAGCTCAAAGACAAATTGGGGAGACATCCCTGAATGAAGCAAGCTCCAGATCTCATCAGATTCTCAGACTGGTATGACCGGTTTTCATTACAAAAGTTGAACTGGTGGCCCTCCTGATAGTTTTTAGTACTTCCTTTCACTAAATAATGTGTTTGTGTCAGACAATTGAAAGTTCAGCACGTGAGTTTCTTGGCAATGACAAGCCAAGCTCCCTTACCGCTACTGTGGTATGAATCGTTAACCTTTTTCTTCTTTTCAAGAGAAAGAAAGAAAGAAAGAAGGAAAAAAGGGAGGGGAGGTGGTTCAACTGGCAATGAGTAACAATGAAAATAGATTTTTTTATGTTTGCTACAGAATTTTGTTGACCTTGCGGGAAGCGAGCGTGCATCTCAGTCATTAGCAGCTGGTGCAAGGTTGAAAGAAGGTTGCCACATAAATCGCAGCTTGTTAACTCTGGGAACTGTAATCCGTAAGCTCAGGTTTGCTGATCTATCTTTTTTCTCATTTTTTTGACTTTTGGCTGAAGTTACCATTATTTTTTTTCCTGCCTGTGTCTTAAGCTTATTTATTCCCATTATTGAATGATCAGCAAAGGAGTTCTATTAGTGAGCATATTCTATTAGTTAGATTTTTTATGAAAGATGATGAATTTAGTTAGTGTGGTTTGCAGTAGTTTGTTCAGACACCTCAATTTTAAGTCTGGCTTTATGATCTTGCTATTAATTGCATCTGGTAGTGCAGTATTAACAGCAACCACAAAGCAGAGTTGAAATTATGTCAAGTCCATCAGCTTTAGGTCAACGTTGTAAACAGTTATCTAGCTTATTAGTCTTAAGAAGCAAGAACACTTCTAAATCCCTGGTGTGTCCGTGTCAGACACGTCAGGGACACTTTGCATGCTTGTCCTCAGCGTGTTGAGAGGAAACAATAATTTTAAATCCTTTGATTTTAGACATTCTTTAAAAGATTTTGATAGTTGTTATTCATTTTGAAAACTTAAATTAAACAAAAAATATGCCTATAAATAAATAAAATATACCTAAAGATGTATATTTCTTAATTAATTAATTGTTGTATCCCCACGGTATCTTGTCGTAATTTTTCAAGAATTGTCGTGTTGTGTGCATGTCCATGCTTCTTATTAGCTTATTACAAACAAATTTGAGCTCTCATTGAAACTGTGAACCATTTGAAAGGAGCGAATGCAATACTCTCCTATCCTATCAGTTCATCCATAATCAGCAAATCTATGAATTGTCAGAGTTCAAACATAAATTTAAAATAGAAAACATAATCACCAGTTCACCACTCTAGGAGAAGATGATATCATGCATTGCTATAATGGTGCATAAGATACAGTATGACGTGCTGTAATAATGTGAGTAAGATGCAATAAATCCTCTTCTCTGATAATTCTTCCCTCTTCATCCATTAAATTTTTTCTGTTGTCTTTCTTTCATGGTAGCCATTGAGTAAATAATTTGACTAGTTAGAGTTTTCAGCTTTTGTCATCAAATTTCTGCCTTAAATTGATCACAGTAAATAATTTGACTAGTTAGAGCTATATTTTTCAGCTCAATCCTTGATTGATTTTCACATCTAAGGTAGTGATTGTTTGGACTTTTTGAAACTCCAAATTGTTTAAGGAATCTTCTGCATGTTTAGCCCGCCCCCCCCTTTGTTTTCCTTAAATTTGATAAGTTCTTGTAGTGGTTGTGTGTTTGAAGCCTGCCTTGGAATGAACAATTACTATATATACTAGTAGAGTTAACTTTGACATTGTGTGCAGCAAGGGAAGAAATGGACATATTCCTTTTAGAGATTCAAAGCTAACCCGCATACTGCAGTCCTCTTTAGGAGGCAATGCTAGAACTGCCATCATCTGTACTATGAGCCCTGCACGCAGTCATGTTGAGCAATCAAGAAACACTCTCTTGTTTGCAAGTTGTGCTAAAGAAGTGGCAACTAACGCACAGGTCAATGTAGTCATGTCTGATAAAGCACTGGTAAAGCATTTGCAGAGAGAATTGTCTAGACTGGAGACTGAATTGAGAAGTTCAGGAACAACTACTGTTACATCTGATTCTTCTGCATTACTGAGAGAAAGGGATCTTCTTGTTGAAAAGGTAATGAATAGATTTTTAATATCAAAATTTTCTTCCTATTAAATCCCCAGATTACCATTGATGTCCTTTCCTTATATGTACATATAAATGCTTACATTTGATCAAAATTGGTGGTATATATCAAGAACCATATATACTGATGGAAACCTTATTTGAGCTGGCTACCTTTGCAAGCATCATCTGTTCGTTCAGCTGTGTTCATCTGGCCATAACAAGATTCATATATTTTATAGGTTGTAGGATTTTAAGTGATATTGATGCAGGACAATAATGGGGAAATAAGATAAATGGGAAAAAGGATAGAAACAAACAGAACAAACCCTAGGAATTACCACCTAGAATTTGCCTGCAAAACCCTAGGCATCACCACCTTAGGGGTGTCTCACATCACCACCAAACAAAGAGAAGAGATGCTTCTCAAATTATAGAAATTTTCATTAATCATCCAGTTCCTTGAAAATGAGTACAAACTTTGCTTATATAAGCTACTAAGTCTTAACAGAAGAAACCTAAATTCTAATGGGCTCAGCCCAATTATTGGAATATAAGATACTAATAAACTTAATTAGATACTAAGACCTAAAATAAACATATAATCAACTACAAAATTAAATAAGATAAAAATAAAATAAATATCCTGCTCCCGATACCCAACACTTCTAAGATTTATCCTTGTCACTTGTCCTTTTCATGTTTAGAGCTTTGAGGTCACAAAGATACATGAAAAAGATCAGATGGGTCCCATAACTCATTGTAACTTTATCTAGTCCTGCTCCTGATGCTTCGAAATGCCAGTTCAGCTATTGTTAGTGTGTGA
Source organism: Fagus sylvatica (assembly GCA_907173295.1). Lineage (NCBI taxonomy): Eukaryota > Viridiplantae > Streptophyta > Magnoliopsida > Fagales > Fagaceae > Fagus > Fagus sylvatica. The sequence continues at coordinate 258,402 of OU015768.1, forward strand.
TTGAATTATCATGAACAGCAATGAAAACATATGAAACAGGGCCAAGAGAGCAAAAGAGAGGAGTGGCAAGCATGACTTGAAAATTAAATCACTGAAGAATCTAAAAGAAAAGAAAACCAAAATGCTAAGTTGAATTGACTTCTAAAGTTATCTTTTGATTTTCCCTCGGTTTGATTAAGCAAATCGATCAAATGTATCCATACATGTTTTTTTTTTTTTTTTTCAGAAAATAATTCATTAGAGGCTTTGTCATTCTTTCTTCTTTCTTCTTTCCTTCTTTTTTGTTCCCTTAAATTAGTTATCTATTTCATCTTTGTAACAATTGTCTGCGTGCACATTTATGCTGAAAAGCCACTAATTGACCTTTTGACAGAGGCTCAAATCTAGCCAACATTTGAATTGATCCTTTGTGTGTTCCCACAGCCTTATTTTTGAATTGGGGGGAGGGGGGTGATCTAACTATGAGTCAATGCATTTATTTAGGACAGTGGTACATTTGTTTCATTAATGCAGAGAGCAGAATTAATTTTATTGGCTAAAACCTTGATTTGTTTGGGTATCTTTTGTTTCCCTATCATGTAGCTGAAGAAAGAGATAAAGGAGCTGACTCTGCAACGAGACCTTGCTCAATCTCAGGTTAAGGATTTGCTAAGACTGGTTAGTGATGATAGTCCTGCATTAGTACTGGTAAGTCTAGTAGAACTACAGCATCGTTTTACCTTAAGGTACCTTCTCTATTCTTAGTCCTGTCCATCTTTCCCCAGACAGATCCAGATCATCATTACCCCAAATTGCGAGTGCGAACTTCATGGGACTTTGAAAATCAAATATCTGAGACAGCCATTTTAGCAGTTCCTCACAGCCTAGATGTCGGTCTCAGATCCTTTGATGCATCTCAATATTCAGATGGACACAGTAGTAGTACTGATGATAACTTGTTCCAACTTCCTCACTTCGAAGAGAATTTCGTACAAACCAATTCCTCCCCGCGCTTGTCAGTTACGGTTCCTACTTTTGTTGGAACTCATCAGTATCAAGAGGAAACTGAAGAACAGACTGATGAAAAATCAGAGGATCTTTGTAAAGAAGTTAGATGCATTGAGATGGAAGAGCCAAGCACGAACCAATACGAAGATTCAAGCCCGAAGAGATACGTAAACTCAAATATGTTAGATTCAAGCCTTAACAGATATGTAAACTCAAATATGTCATCCCCGGCAGCAAACACAGCTACATCAGGAGTGACAGTGGTTGATAATGGAGGTAGCGCAAATCAAGAATTGGGGTCACACTCACCCCTATTGAAAGAAGATAAAGTGTTGAATAGCTTTGTTCCAGATTTTGTTGTTCCATCCCCTGAAAAGGCATCTCCATGGCTGATGGAAAAAGATACACCTAGCTCTAATTGCTTGAGATTAACTCGGAGTAGAAGTTGTAAAGCAAGGCTTATGACTAGTTATATGCCTTGGTTTGAGAAGGTAGAAAAGCATGAGAACACACCACCAATTTGGTTTGAGAAAGACTTCACTGGAAGACCTGAGGGTCTTCAGATGAAACTTTCTACTTTGAACTATGGTGCCATCATTGACAAGTTATCTAGAAGTAATTCTCAGACTTCAATGGGGAGTGCTGCTGTTGATGAGCTTAAAGTGCAAGATGCCAAAAGTTCATCTGATCAGAATAGTGTCAGCAGAAGTACTTCAATTGCCGGAATGAGTGAAATGGTCGATCGTCAGTCTGAGAATCAACATCATGATCATGCGGTGAGTGTTTATACAACATCAATTATATAACATGAAAAACAACAGGAATTGCAAAATCTAATGGACAATTTAGTGACACTGGTTTTATCAGTATTTCCTTAACTAGAAGCTTCAGGAAGATCAGTTTCTTTTTGTTAATCTAGCCACTCTCATTTGTTTAACATGGATTTTCATGCCTGGTAGGTACTGGAGATGGAACCAAAGCCCACAGCTTCCATAAAGAATGTAAAAGATGTTGGCTTGGACCCTATGCAAGATGATCCAGGTAGTCCTTCAAAATGGCCTTCAGAATTCAAGAGGCTCCAAAAAGAGATTATCGGACTTTGGAATGCTTGCAACATCTCATTGGTTCACAGGACCTACTTCTTCCTGTTATTTAAAGGTGATCCAGCTGATTCTATTTACATGGAAGTAGAGCTCAGAAGGCTATCCTTCCTTAAGGACATCTTTTCATGAGGTTCTCAAACCGTGGAAAATGGTCGGACTCTGACACCCACTTCAAGGTAATATTAATAACATCTTGTTGACAAGGTTGAAAGTTTGTTAAATTCTTTTACTTTGGTTTTGCCATAAGGAATTTAAACTTGTCATTTGTGAACAGCATGAGGGCTCTACGATGTGAGAGGCAGATGCTGAGCCATCAAATGAAGAAGAAGCTATCTAAACAAGATAGACATAATCTCTACCTTAAGTGGGGTATTGGGTTGAATTCAAAGCATAGGAGGTTGCAGTTGGTACACTGACTGTGGACTGATACAAGAGACATCGACCACATTGCACAGAGTGCCTGTGTTGTTGCAAAGCTGGTTGGCTCTGTTGAGCCAGAGCAGGCGTTCAAGGAGATGTTTGGGCTCAACTTTACACCCCGGCCCCCAAGCCGTAGTAAATATCATCGTTGGAAACCCAATGTGAAGGCTCTCCTGTAAGCTTTGTTTCTGGATCATCATATGGAAAATTCAGGTGTGGATATGTAGTGATTCCCACGGCTCCATTTTATATAGTTGATTATGAGTTTACAGCAAATCTTGGCATTATATAATCTGATTCTGATTGCATTTGAATGTAAAAAAGCTTGTAAGTTGTTTAGGCTAATAGTATGTGTAACTGTAATGCCGATGCTTTCCTCCTTTCATGTAAATTAGCCTTTCTCTGATGACTAATAATCAAGGTGGAAATATAAGGGAGAATATACAGTTTCTTATCAATAATACTAGTCACAAACCCGCGTAATATGCGAAAACGTTTTAATTTTGTGTGTAAAATAGAAGAAATTTATTTATAATGTAGACCCGTGAATACTTGTAGCATCAACTTTTTGAATAGTTTCAATTATCATTAAATTTATGCAATGAATATATATATATATATATATAAAACAAAACAAATCCAATTTGACCATAACACAAAACACACAACTTCAATCACAAAACCAAGGGGAAAAAAAAAAAAATACCAACCACCACAAAACTACAAACAAAGGTTCAGAACCCATAAATCCAATAAAAAAATAAAAATAAAAACTACAATCCTAGTAATAACACATACCACAAAATCCACAAATCGAATCAAAGAGCAAAAGAGGAAAAAAAAAATTGCATCTTTCATACATAAACCAACCATAGAAGCATAGGGGGTAAAAAAAAATTCGAGCGCAACATCACCAGTTGTTGGGACAGTGGGTAGTGGAGAGTTTAAATAGGAGATTGAGGGTGCAATCAATTGGGGAGGTGAAGAGGTGAGAGAAAACCCTATGGGAGATGAAGAGGCAAAGAGTGAGAAAAACCCATGGGAGATGAAGAGTTGAGGGAGATGGAGAGGCGAGGGGGGGAGAGAGTGGGAGATGAAGAGGTGAGGGGGAATGAGGATTAATTATGGATCTAAAGAATATACATTTTCTCAACATTTCGGACCTGATTTTACATAAACATGCATCTGATCCAATAGCATGCTACTCCAGTTCCGGACTTGACAAAGTAAGGACATTAATCGTAAACTCCCAGCCTCCCAGGGTCAACTGAATAATGAAAGGTGATACTCTTTTTCCACACGTATGATTTGATCAGCCAGAAGGACAGAAATTTCCTGTTATTAATCTCTGTGTTGCCTTCCTTCCATGCATTGTGAACTGAATCTTCCTCTGCGGCCCGCAGGGAGTTACATTATTTTCTTGATCAATCAATTCCATAATTACATCTTCAGAAAGAGTGGAGATATCTTTTGACTATGTAGAAGCAGACAGCAGACAGGATGTACATGTGCATGTGCATGTCCTCTTGTAGTTGTAGGAAATTTCCAAAAGCTGATACTCTTTTTTCCACACGGTTTTTGCCGTGCTATGAACTTTCCGCCTCATTTTCTTCTTCGTCACCATTTTTATTCCCAGTAAAAGTGGGAGCAACTGGTTGAATACTTGAATTAAATCCTTGCGATTTTTTATACCATTTTTTTTTTTTTTATATTAACGTATAAAAATATCATTTAATGAAACTTTAAATGAACCTTAATTTTCCATTGTTTAGACACTAGATAACAAAAATGTCCAACTCAAGTGACACTTCGTCTATACCAGGTGCCCTTAATGCTAATTATTTCCCGTAAAATATATGCATTTAATGCTAATTAACCATTACCCTAAGGACATCTGTTAACAAAATTCAAATTATTTTTATAATTCTTTTACACTATTTTCATTAGCATTAATTACAGTATATCAATTTAATAGTTAAAAGTTATAACAGTAATTAAAGTCTGTCATCAATTTTTTCGTTTGGTTTTTTTAATTTATGAATAAAACTTAAGTACAGTTCCTTAGATCAAGTACATTATGTTTCTAGTTGAATTCAAATACATTGAATTTAAATATTCTTGGAAAAGATAACATTGTTTTGTGTTTCATTGGTTAATGTAACCATGTGTTTGAATTCAATTAGGAAACCTAAGAAACTGTACCTAAGTTTTACCCTTAATTTATTTATGTTTATTGCTAACAAATGTTAAGGTACATTTAATATTCAATAATGAGTATTGATTTACGTTTTATGAAAAAAAAAAAAAAATTGTCAATAATTGATTGATTTGAACCCTGAAAGGTAGCTCAACTAGTCCGGCTTTGGATGTGTTCCCCAATAGTCACTAGTTAGAGTCTCCTCAAGGCCATCTACAATACTGGTCGGGACATCCAAGGTTATAAAAAATAATAATAATAATTGATTGATTTGCAGGCACAAATTAATCTTGGTTTTCTATATTTTTTTTTTATATGCGCACATAGTTTGACTTTATTTTTTGGAAAATGTATAAAAGTTAAAAACATCATTTAATAGAGTATTAAATGTACCTTAACTTATTTATTGGACTCTACAACTTTAAGTCTTTTCTTTTCTTTTTTTCTATAGATAAAATTATACTTTAATAAACTTTTAAAAAATATATAATAAAATAATGTAAAAAGTTATTTCTAAATGCACACACGAAATAAGATTAAGACTTATTCAAAAAAAAAAACAATCTTCTGCATTCTTGAGAAAGTTGTGGGTGAATCGGTGACTGTGGTGCATAAGATTTTGTTCTTTAACCCCATGGCGTGTATAGTGAGCTCATTGGTTTGAGGCGTGACGTAAACCTGACAGTTACAAGTTCAATTTACCACACTTTCAACTCATGAGATTTTCAGAATATCTCATAGATAGGAAATGGATTTAGTTTGATCAAAGACTGTGATACTAATTCTTTAATAATAATAATAAGATTATGCCCTTTAATGATTTAGCAGTATTTTTTATTTGGTACACATGTTTTCATTTCCACAGGCATAATTTTATTCCACTTTCACAGGTATCTGACAAATTATCATCTAATGACTTTCTTCCAGATAAAATTTGTAGAAATTTGTTTTTAAATTCTTCTACTGTTTATTTTATTATGTCTAAGCTCATTTATTTTATTTTTAACTTTACGATTATTCTTGTAGTGTCCTACTTTTCCATACTTATAACATACTCTGGTTTCCTATAAGTTGATGTTTTGGTTCGTGAGCGCACTAAACTTCAACCCCACTCCCAGTTATGTTGTTTTCTTAGTTATGGCCTTGAAGAAAAGGGATACCGGTGTTATGATCCAGTCGCCAAGCGTCTTCGAGTCTCTCGGCATGTGGTATTCTTGGAACAAAAGATGTTTTATTCCCTACCTTCATTTTCTATAGGTAATTCTGATTCTCAAGTTGATCCTCTACCTGATCTCTTCCCTGAGATTCCTTCCCCTTTTGCTGAGTCAGTTAATCCCATCTCCGACGAGTTTCCCCTTGCTGATCCCACCTCTGATGAGTCTCCTACAGCCGATCCTACTTTCAACGAGTCTCCTCTCTTTGCCTCTGCTGCGAATCCTGTCAACATTACTGCTCCTAAGCCTCGTCGCTCTCATCGAGTAAGTACTCTTCCCTCTCATCTTTGTGACTTTCACTGCTTTTTTGCCTTTGCCACCTTACATGAACCTCACACCTTTCGTGAGGCCTCCTCTGACCCTTTATGGTAGCATGCTATGAAAGAAGAATTGGATGCATTGCTTAAGACAGGTACTTAGGATCTGGTTGATTTGCTAGCTGGTAAATCTGTTATTGGTTGCAAGTGGGTGTACAAGATCAAGACTCAATCTGATGGTATTGTTGATCACTACAAGGCTTGTCTCGTTGCCAAGGGATTCACTCAAGAGTATGGCATTGACTATGAGAAGCCATTTGCCCTGGTAGCTCGCCTCTCATCTATTCGTACACTTATCTTAGTTTTTGCTTCTCGATATTGGTCACTTTTTCAGATGGATGTGTAGAATGTCTTTCTTGATGGAGAACTAACTGAGAAAGTTTACATGCAACTCCTTCATGGTTTCTCCCATCCTCCAGGCTTTTCTCACAAAGTGTGTCACTTATGTTGGGCACTATATGGTCTTAAGCAAGCTCCATGAGCTTGGTTTGCCAAGTTTAGCTCCGTCGTTTCTCAGCATGGTTTTTCAGCTAGTTCACATGATTCAGCTTTGTTCTTCCGATGCTCAGATCATGGTATTACCCTTCTTTTATTGTATGTAAATGAAAATTATTACAGGTGATGATGTGCAAGACACTAGGACAGTAGGACAGAAATAAGGACATTAATGGTAATATGAACGTCAACTCCCAGGGTCAAGTGAATAATGAAAGGTGATGCTTTTTTTCCACATGATTTGATTGGACATTATTGCATGTCCTTATTAACACTCTTTTTCCACACGGTTTGATCGCCCAAGACACTAGGACAGAAACTTCATTTTCATCTCGGGAAAGGCTTGGGTCCAGTGCACAGGAGCACTGGACCCAAGCCTCTCCCTTTGATCTCTGTGTTCCCTACCTTCCATAGTGAAATGAATCTTGCCTGGGAGTTACTTTTTCTTGGTTAGTCACTTCCATAGTTACTTTTTCAGACACCTTTTGGAAATTTTTAATACCGGAGGTTTCTTGGAAATTCTCTCTCTGAAAAAGTAATTATGGAAGAAACCAAGAAAATATAACTCCTAGGCCGCAAAGGATTAAGATTCGGTTCACAATGCATGGAAGGAAGGCAACACAGAGATTAAAAGGAAGTTTCTGTCATTCTGCCCGAATTCCCATGCAATACTCAAAAGTATTACATTAGCTATAATTTTTATTTTTCCTCTTATAAGTTTTTTTTTTTCCTCTTATCAGTTTTTCATTTTTTTCATTTTTCGTTTTTTCAAGTTTTTAACAATTTTTTATTAAGTGGTTAAGACTTTCAATCTCAATCACTCAATAAGTATTACATATACCAATTACATGGGATCTCAATCCCTTCTGCCCAATCAAATCATGTGGAAAAAGAGTATCACCTTTCATTATTCACTTGACCCTGGGAGTTGACGTTCATATTACCATTAATGTCCTTATTTTGCATGTCGAGTCCGGAACTGGAGTAGCATGCCATGCCATTGCATCCTTCAACCTCACCATATGCTTAATAATATATTTCACTGTACCATACAAAAAACTAATGTAATGACAGAAAATTTGTATCTATGGACTGGCTGGAATGATCAATCAAAGAACCGAGAATTTTCTTTATAGTCAAGAGTCAAACATTGTTGTATTAATAATCCTCTGGAAATTGCACCTTATCATAACTTCAATGTCCTCGTTGCAAATTGGTACTCAAAACTTTCTTGTGTCTCATTATTATATTCTTGTAAATGAACTTCGACATATAAAATTTGAAATGTGTCAATGTGTAGAACATGTCACAAAAACAACAATTTGGTATCTAATCTAATAACCGAAGTAGCTTGCACTGATTAAGAAGGAATGGAGGATGAATAAGTTTATTGAAACAATAAAGTTAGGGACATAATAATGCTGAGGTGTTAAGTATTATGAAAACGTTATGTTTATAGCACTACTTATATAAAAAAGCAATGAGAACATTTAGCAAGAGAGAGTAAAAAAAATGCTTTAAATGAAGTGTAATTTTTTTTTGTCCGTCTAGTAATCTTTAGAAAGGAGATAGAGAGTAAAAATAAAATTGCAATATTTCAGCTATTTATAAGTTTGAGACAAAAAGTGAAACTAGGGGAAAAAAAAGGCGCTAGCTTATTATAGCATTCGCACCAAATGATTCAAAATTTCAGCTATTTTTTATATTATAGTTCCTCACTTGTACAATACATTATATATTACTCTTTATTTTGTTATACTTTCTATTAAAATAATCTAAAATTAGATAAAGAGAGATAGAAAGAAGTCAAGAAAGATTGAGAGAGATAACTACTATGTGAATTTAACTTATTATAAATCGAAGAAAAAACAAAGAAAAAACCTATTTTTAAAAAGCTGATGCCAATGCTTACTAGCCGAAGCCGAGGGACACTGTTCTCACGTCCACCCTATAAATATACCCTCGTTCCCACGAAAAGTATGAGCATCTGAAATCAGTAAAACTAAAACCTACTAATTAAGATTAAAATCGGATTTCTAAGCTCTGCCTCTGAGCTAGCTACTTGCTTATCAGTAGTCTCCCGCCCTATAGCCACAGCCAGCGGTGACAATGTTTTTTGTGACAGAAATTTACTTGACAGTCTCCCAAGTGTTCATGACCATCCTCTCCGGCATCATGATGTCGACCTGGTACTACATTCAATCCATCATTATGTCGATCTGGTCCTACATTCAATCCATCATCTTCTCCCCCACCCTCACACTCGTTTTCGAAGAATACGACAGCGGGGCCCGCAACCAGATCTTCGACGCCGCCCAGGTCTATCTCATCAACAAGATCTACGACGCCACCGAGGACCCTCCCCGCATCAATATGGGCTCCTCCACCAAGCGCGTCTGCGTCAGCAAGATCTCACGCCAAAAAAGGAAATTCACCGTGGCCATCGATAATGGGGAAGAGATCGTCGACACGTTCCAAGAGAACCCCGAGGACCCCCAGGTCCAACTCAAGTGGCGCTTCGTCTGCAACGAAGGCATGCCAGGATTATCGTTGAAGCGCTTCTACGATGTCACCTTCAAAAAGGAATTCGTAAACATGGTGTTCAACTCTTACGTGCCACACATTTTGGAAGAAGCCAACACCATCAGTGAAAAAGTGAAGATCGTGAAGCTGCATAACGCTTACACGGCAGACGGAAGGAGTTCTTTCGTTTATCTCGAGCATCCAGCTACGTTTGAAACGCTGGCTATGGATCCGAAGCTTAAGCGGGAAATTAAAGATGATTTGGAAAGGTTTAAGAGTAGGAAGGACTTCTATAAGACAGTAGGCAAGGCTTGGAAGAGAGGTTATTTGTTGTACGGTCCCCCTGGTACCGGTAAATCCAGCTTGGTCGCGGCCATGGCTAATTACCTCAAGTTTGATATCTATGATTTGGAGCTCACAAGTATTTCCTGCAATTCTGATCTGAGGAAGGTTTTGTTGAGAACCGAAAATCGTTCTATTGTGGTGATTGAGGATATTGATAGGAGCGATTCAATCCTCTGATTCCAACTTTAGAAAGGTGATTCTCCTCATCTTTTTTATTTTATTTTTTTGTGGCTAATAATAAAACTAGAAAGGATTTCAATTCAAGAGATTATAGATTATGTGCATGTCAAGATTTGTCTTATGTGCATATGTACTTGGAAAAATTATTTAATTGCGTTTTGCATTATTATCAACATGATCCTGCGGTTGAAGACCGATTTCAGGCTTTCAGTGAATTGGTGATATGGCCCCATTATCATTAACTTATTGTGAAATTATTTCATTTGCAACCGTTTTTCTTTTTTTTTTCTCTCTCTCTGGCTCTCTCTGTGGCTTGCTTCATCCAAATAACCATGAAAAGGGTAAAACAATAAAAGAAGAAAAAAAAATAGCATTTCCTCTTTTGGTATAACGTTTCAGCCTGCAGGTAAACGGGAATTCCAATAAGGCAACATCGCTTTTGGAGCAACATCTCTCGACTGTTTCACAGTTGTGAAAAATCTCATGTCCCAAGCTATACGAATTATGCTTTCTTGTCTTTTGCACTTGATCTCATAGTAGGAGCGACATCGATTAGTAAGAATTTAGAATCTCCATTGACCTGAGTATAGTTTTTGGAAATGAGATTTGGAAGTTGAAAAGTAAGACTTTAACCATGGGATTAAAACACTTTTTAACAATTTTTTTTTTTTTTTTTTTTACTTTTTTACTCTTCAGTTTTTGAACTAATTACTGGATAGATCTCAATCCATTTTTGGTGCTTTAGCCTTTACCTTTTAAAGCACGTTTTGTTCATTATTTATTTTGAAAATAGTGTTTGTACCACCGGGCCTCGAACCCGAACCCCCTTCCCCAAACTAAAAAAAATAGACTAAAGTCCACTTTTGATACTTTAAGTTTGGTATTTTTTTTTTTATTTTTTTTATTTTTTTTTTTTAGCCTCATAACTTTGAAAGTTCTTCTTCATTAAAAGTTTTCATTTAGGTCTCTTACGTTTGAGTCGTTTTGAAATAAGTCATTCCATCTATATTTGTTATTCAACTTCCGTTAAATACTATCTAAGCTAAGCTATCTAAGTTAGTAATTTTTAATATTATTTAAATATTTTTAATTAAAAATTTAAAAAAATTAATTCAATTAAGTATTCTTTTAATTAAATATTTTTTTAATTGAGATGAGAAAAACAAAAAAAAATGATAAAAACAAATATAATTAAAAAAATGTTGAATTGAATTAGAAAAGGTAATTAATTTTTTTATGTTTCATTTTTAATTAAAAAAATACTTAAATGAATTAAATAATATTTAAAATTGTTGACTTAGACGGTATAAGTGTATTTAACTGGAAGTTGAGTAATGGATATAAACGGAATGACTCATTTGAAAACGACTCAAATGTAAGAGACTGGCCAAATGAGAATATTCAAATTTAGGGGACTAAAATTAAAACAATACTAAACTTAAGGGATCAAAAGTAAACTTTAGTCCTAAAAAAAAAGGGCACTACGCGAAACCTTTGAGAGCCACTCCAAGCTATCAATTCACAATCACCCGTTTCCAA
>OU015768.1:269821-349537 GCA_907173295.1 Fagus sylvatica
AGTAGTTGAATCAGTCCATAATGGGGAGCTTCCGAGTGGGCAAGGCCTAAATCAAGAAACAAGTCTTAAACGCTCATGTGATACTCGTTGGAGTTCGCATTATAATACCATGATTAGCTTGATTGATATGTTCCCATCCATAGTTGATGTGCTTAATGCTGTTGCAGAGGATGGTGCAACCTCAGAGCTGAGAGGACAAGCAGAACATCTCTCACACTTTATCCAATCTTTTGGATTTGTGTTTAATCTTCATTTGATGAGATATATTTTGGGAGTTTCAAACGAATTATCACAAGCATTGCAAAGAAAAGATCAAGATATTGTGAATGCTATGAAGTTAGTTCGAATATCTAAGGAACGACTCCAAATAATGAGAGAAAATGGGTGGAGTTCTTTGCTTGATGAAGTTTCCACTTTTTGTGGAATAAACAAGATATTAGTTCCAAATATGGATGATATATATGTAGCTCGAGGGCGATCAAGGCATTACACTGATGGTATGACAAACTTACATTTTTATCGTGTCGAGCTATTTTATGCTATTATAGATATGCAACTTCAAGAGCTAAATAATCGTTTTACGGAGTCGAACACTGAATTGCTTCTTTGTGTGTCATGCTTGAGTCCATCTGATTTTTTTGCTACTTTTGACAAGCAAAAACTTATTCGCCTTGCCCAATTTTATCCAGAAGATTTTTCTTCATCGGAGCTCATGATACTTTCTGATCAGCTTGATAATTATATTTTTGATGTACGCTCTAGCATTGAGTTTTCAAAACTTGAAGGGATTTGTGATCTTGCTCAGAAAATGGTTGAGACTAAAAAAAATGTGGTCTATCCATTAGTTTACTTGTTGGTGACTTTGGCATTAACTTTACCAGTTGCGACTGCCACTGTGGAAAGAGCATTTTCTGCTATGAAGATTGTGAAGAATCGATTGCGTAGTCGAATGAGTGATCAGTGGATGAATGATAGCTTGATTGTCTACATAGAGAAAGACATTTTTCATAGCATTGATAATGAAGCTATCATGCAACGGTTTCAGAATATGAAGACACGTAGAAATCAATTGTAAAAGGTTATGATAAGCCTCTTGTTTGTTACTTTTTGTTTATATGAACAATATATTTCGGCTTTTGGCCTTTTTTTGTATTATATATATTAAAGTTTGAAATCAAAATACAAAAGCCGCCCACCCTGAGCGGAATTCCTGGATCCGCCCCTGGGAACACATAGATCAAAATGAAGTTTCTGTCCTAGTGTCCTGGGCGATCAAACCGTGTGGAAAAGGAGTATCACGTTGTATTATTTAGTTGACCCCGGGGTCGGGAGTTGACGATCATATTACCATTAATGTATATATCACCAAATACTTATAAGCCATGAATATAAATCACGAACCAAAACATCAACTTATAAGAAACCAGAGTATGGTATAAGTGTGGAAAAGTAGGACACTACAAGAATAATCGTAGAGTTAAAAATAAAATAAATGAGCTAGACATAATAAAATAAATAGCAGAAGAATTTAAAAACAAATTTCTACAAATTTTATCTGAAAGAAAGTCATTAGATGATAATTTGTCAGATACCTGTGATCTGTGAAAGTGGAATAAAACTATGCCTGTGGAAATGAAAACATGTGTACCAAATAAAAAATACTGCTAAATCATTAAAGGGCATAATCTTATTATTATTATTATTAAAGAATTAGTATCACAGTCTTTGATCAGACTAAATCCATTTCCTATCCATGAGATATTCTGAAAATCTCATGAGTTGAAAGTGTGGTAAATTGAACTTGTAACTCTCAGGTTTACGTCACGCTTCAAATCAATGAGCTCATCATATATATATATACCCATGGGGTTAAAGAACAGAAATCTTATGCACCACAGTCACCGATTCACCCACAACTTTCTCAAGAATGCAGAAGATTGTTTTTTTTTTTGAATAAGTCTTAATCTTATTTCGTGTGTGCATTTAGAAATAACTTTTTACATTATTTTATTATATATTTTTTAAAAGTTTATTAAAGTATAATTTTATCTATAGAAAAAAAAAAAAAAAAAAAAAAAAGACTTAAAAAGTTGTACATAAATAAATAAGTTAAGGTACATTTAATACTCTATTAAATGATGTTTTTAATTTTTATACATTTTCCAAAAAATAAAGTCAAACTATGTGCGCATATAAAAAATAAAAAATAAATACAGAAAACCAAGATTAGTTTGTGCCTGCAAATCAGTCAATTATTATTATTATTTTTTATAACCTTGGGTATTCCCAGCTAGTATTGTAGGTGGCTTTGAGTGGACTCGAACTAGTGACCATTGGGGAACACACCCAAAGCCAGACCAGTTGAGCTACTTATCAGGATTCAAATCAATCAATTATTGACAAGTTTATTTAGATTTTTTTTTTTTTTTCCTTTCCATAAAACATAAATCAATACTCATTATTGAATATTAAATGTACCTTAACATTTGTTAGCAAGAACCATAAATAAATTAAGGGTAAAACTTAGGTACAGTTTCTTAGGTTAAGGTACATTAGGTTTCCCAATTGAATTCAAACACATAGTTGCATTAACCAATGAAACACAAAACAATGTTATATTTTCCAAGAATATTTAAATTCAATGTATTTGAATTCAACTAGAAACCTAATGTACTTGACCTAAGGAACTGTACCTAAGTTTTACCCATAAATTAAAAAAACCAAACGAAAAAATTGATGACGGACTTTAATTACTGTTATAACTTTTAACTATTAAATTGATATACTGTAATTAATGCTAATGAAAATAGTGTAAAAGAATTATAAAAATAATTTGAATTTTGTTAACGGATAACCTTAGGGTAATGGTTAATTAGTATTAAATGCATATATTTTACGGGAAATAATTAGCATTAAGGGCACCTGGTATAGACGAAGTGTCACTTGAGTTGGACATTTTTGTTATCTAGTGTCTAAACAATGGAAAATTAAGGTTCATTTAAAGTTTCATTAAATGATATTTTTATACATTAATAAAAAATAAAAAATAAAAAATCGTATAAAAAATCGCAAGGATTTAATTCAACCAGCTGCCCACTTTTACCGGGAATAAAAATGGTGACGAAGAAGAAAATGAGGCGGAAAGTTCATAGCATGGCAAAAACCGTGTGGAAAAAAGAGTATCAGCTTTTGGAAATTTCCTACAACTACAAGAGCACATGCACATGCACATGCACATCCTCTCTGCTGTCAAAAGATATCTCCTCTCTCTCTGAAGATGTAATTATGGAATTGACTGACCAAGAAAATAATGCAACTCCCTGCAGGCCCCAAAGGAAGATTCAGTTCACAATGCATGGAAGGAAGGCAACAGGAAATTTCAGTCCTTCTGGCTGATCAAATCGTACGTGTGGAAAAAGAGTATCACCTTTCATTATTCAGTTGACCCTGGGAGGCTGGGAGTTGACGATCATATCACCATCACTAAAGAGTAATATATAATGTATTGTACAAGTGAGGTTGACACCAAGTGCTGTGTTCTCACAGATCATGAACCCGAAAGGACGTTAAAATCACAAGTGATTGCAGATACCGTTAAGGCAACATGGTTTCTTGTGTTCAGCAGGTAGTCATATTTGTCTGTTCTTTCTTAGTCTTATTCATTTTACTTACTGTTGATTTTTTTGGGCATGGATGCGTTTTGATCAAGTCGATTCTAATCTGTATGTAACACTAAAGAGTGTACAAATAATGTTATGCACTTTTCCTTTGCTTTGGATGATAATATTAATTACATGCTACCTAATTTGTTTCCTCTCATTCTTTTGGATGGGAAATTATATTGTTATTCGTGGTAGTTAATGCAAATTAGTACTACTATTATGTTTGAACAACGTTATTGCCTAGAATTGCCGTCCATTTCTCCAAAATGATAATGGATGTTTAAAATAATAGAAATCATTTTTAATAGGCTCAGTCGTTGCCATAAATTCTGGTCTTTGACACAGAGAGCTAAACAAACGATTGCATGACAGCATTGTATAAGTTGTTGGGGTAGGTAGATAATGCATTACAGCGACATCGAATTGTTTATTCAATTGTTTTAAATGGTTTTCACTTTTAGATTGATTGGAAGAATATCTTTAGGTAAGTAAGAAGAAGACGTTGGAAACACTAAGAAAGCAAGCTGTTTCTGACTTTGTCTACAGCTATTCCCATTTTTTTTTTTGTCCAATTCATAAGATGCTATACTCAGGGGTGATCCTGAGCAAGGGCGAGTTGGACGACCGTCCTAGGCCTCACCTCAAAATTAAGTCTCATCTCAAATTTTTTTAAGACCCCTATTGAAAGATCTCAATATATTTATATATACAAAAATTAATAAAAGGAAATTTCAGTCCTTCTGACTGATCAAATCGTATGTGTGAAAAAAGAGTATCACCTTTCATTATTCAATTGACGAGGCTGGGAGTTGACGATCATATTAACATTAGGAGCGGTTTGGTTCGCTTGATCTTAAATTATGTCATAATGTAACATTCCTATAATCTTTGAATTATAGAATCACATTAAGGGAGTGTTGGATTATGATGCTTGATTCATTAATTACACCCCCTTCACATTCCAAGAATGTAACATTCCAATGCTTGTTTGGTTTTATCACATTCCTAGAAATTATTACAATTTTTTTATAATGAATTCCAAAAATACCCTCGTGTAACATATAATACCCTAACATTAATAAAATGACTAAAATATCCTTAAGACCTATAACTATTAAAAAAATCATATAATTATATAAATAAATAAATAAATTAATAAAAAGTTAAGATTAATCTCACTGTATATACACACTGTTAAGATTAATCTCAACTGCATTAAATAAATTAGGAATTGAATAAATAAGTTAAATTCACATAGTTAGTTATCTCTCCTCAATCTTTCTTGACTTCTTTCTATCTCTCTTTATCTAATTTTAGATTATTTTAATAGAAAGTATAACAAAATAAAGAGTAATATATAATGTATTGTACAAGTGAGGAACTATAATATAAAAATAGCTGAAATTTTGAATCATTTGGTGCGAATGCTATAATAAGCTAGCGCCTTTTTTTTCCCCTAGTTTCACTTTTTGTCTCAAACTTATAAATAGCTGAAATATTGCAATTTTATTTTTACTCTCTACTTCGGTTATTAGATTAGATACCAAATTGTTGTTTTTGTGACATGTTCTACACATTGACACATTTCAAATTTTATATGTCGAAGTTCATTTACAAGAATATAATAATGAGACACAAAAATGTTTTGAGTACCAATTTGTTAGATATTTGTTATTTAAAATAGGTTGTAATATAGTGGATTTTCAAGAACTAGTCGCCTGGAATAGTGTCCAGTCGATTGGACTTGAAGATCTGGAGAAGTCTAAAGCCTTTGCCTAACTCATTCAACTGGACCACCAAACCAGTCGACTGAATGGCTGATCTAGTCGCCTGGATTGGTGGTCCAGTCGACTAGATGTCGTGTCTGGGAGTTTCTGCCTGACTCAGTCGCCTGGACCACTTATTTAGACGACTGGATCTCAGTAGTTAAGTACTGTTATAGGCAGTTATTGGCTGTTATTGTGCTTTTCATGGTGACTCTTGACTGTTATTCAATTGGAATAAAACAGACTTCTTGTTTAGTCATTATATGCAGAAAACTTAATTGTTCTAAGAAGTTCTAAAGAGTGAAATTGAAGTGCTATCATTTCATTCTTGGCTTTGTTGTATCTTGGAGACTATTTGCTTGAACCCTTAGCAATCTCTGAGGAGAGGGGGCAAATCTAGTCTTAAAGACAGCGATTTATCGTGCCTCAAAGCCTTTAATCTCCTTTGAATCCCTTTAAATTCCTAACAAATTTAAGACTAGATTTCTGCAATGGAAGGAGAAAAGATGGCTTACAAGATGATAAATCAAGATGTTGTGAAGTTGGATAAGTTTAATGGGTCAAACTTCATCCGTTGGCAAGACAAGATGAAGTTTCTGTTGACTGCACTAAAGATCTTTTATGTTCTGGACCCCAATCTGCAGCCAATACCAAGTCTTACTCCTCAAGACACTGAACAATTGAAGGAACAAAGGATCAAGAGGGAGGAAGATGAACTGGTGTGCAGGGTCACATTCTGAATACATTATCCGACCAGTTGTATGATCTGTTCACAATCATGACTTCTCCAAAGGAAATCTGGAAAGCACTAGAGACTAAGTACAAAACGGAGAAGCAATGAACGGATAAGTTCATTATTCAGAAGTATTTTGATTTCAAAATGATGGATAATGATTTTGTTTTGGACCAAATGCGTGAATTACAAATTCTGGTTCATAAATTGAATGACCTTTCCATCAAGATTCCAGATTTGTTTCAAGTGGGAGCAATCATTGCTAAACTCCCACCATTATGGAACAATTATAGGAAGAAGCTTCTACATATAGCAGAAGAACTTACCTTAGAACAGATTGGTACACACCTTCGAATCAAATAAGAGAGTCGAATTTGTGAGGGTACCAATTCTGTGTCTAAAGTAAATGAAAGGACTGTTAATTATGTCCAAAATGGTAGAGTTGGAAGCAATAAAACAAATAAGAGTTTCAAGCCTAACAAGAAAACCTTTAAGAAGACCAATTCCAACAAAGACAAGAAAGGTAGGGCCTGTTTTCATTGTGGAAAGAAAGGTCACTACATCCGAGAATGCAGATTCTTGAAGAACCAAATGAAAGAAAAGGAACTGAACACAAGTGAGGCAAATGTTGTTGATGAGATTGTGGCCATGGTGAGTGAGATGCAAATCGGTATGATTACCGAAGTGCACATGGCTAATGCAGCAGAAAATTCATCCGAGTGGTGGTATGATTCTGGTGCAACAATCCATGTTTGCAACAACAAGATGCTGTTCAAGGAGTATGTGGAAGCGGGCAATGGATTAGAGGTCCTAATGGGCAATCATAATACCGCTAAAGTGCTCGGAACAGGAAAAGTGGAGTTGATATTGAGTAGTGGAAAGAAACTCGTGCTCACCAATGTGTATCATGTTCCTGATATTAAGAAGAACTTGGTTTCAGCTAGTCTATTGTCTAAGAATGGTGTAAAAGCTGTCCTTGAGTCGGACAAGCTTATTTTATCTAAGTTGGTGTATTTGTTGGAAAAGGTTATTCTTGTAATGACATGTACAAACTCAGTTTAATTATTAATAAGAATGATGTTGGTTGTGCTTATATTGTGGATTCTTCTCTATTGTGGCATGCTAGATTAGGACATTTGAATTTCAAGTATATGAAATATATGTCAAAGCATGGGCTGATATCTTATAAACAAGATGTGCATGATAAGTGTGAAATATGCATTGAATCTAAGATAAGAAAGAAGCCTTTTCCATCTACTAATAGAGATTCACAATTGCTTGAATTAGTTCATTCCGATGTTTGTGAGTTGAATGGTATTTTGACTAGAGGTGGAAAACGTTACTTTATCACTTTCATAGATGATTTCTCAAGATATACTTATGTCTATCTAATGAGAAATAAAGATGAATCCTTTGATATGTTTAAGAAGTATAAAACTGAGGTGGAAAATCAAGAGGATAGAAGAATTAAAGTTCTTAGAAGTGATAGAGGTGGTGAATATTTTCTACAAGAGTTTACCATTTATTATGAGGAAAATGGACTAATTCACCAAAGGTCAGCCCCTTATACACCCCAACAAAATGACTTAGCTGAAAGAAAGAATAAAACTTTAGTTGACATGTTGAATGCTATGATCGTAAGTGCAAAGCTATCTTTCAACTTGTGGGGTGAAGTTTTGCTAACTGCATGTCATGTGCATAATAGGGTTCTATCTAAGAAAATTCAGTCATCTCCATATGAGTTATGGAATGGTAGAAAGCCTAATTTGAATTATCTTAAAGTGTGGGGGTGTATAGCCTACTTTAGAGTTCCAGATCCTAAAAGAACCAAGCTTGGACCTAAAGCTATAAAGAGTGTGTTTGTTGGTTATGTAGTGAATTCTAAAGCTTATAGATTGTTGGATTTAAGTTCCAACACTATAGTAGAATCAAGAGATGTGGAATTCATTGAGAACAAGTTTATAAATGATTCTCAAATAGAACCAAAACAAACACAAGAATCTGACTCATTGGTTAATGATTCTCTTAGTGGAAACAAGAGAATAGAACCAAGTTCACCAAATGAACAAAGGAGGAGTCAAAGGGTAAGAAAAGAAAAGGATTTTGGTCCTGATTTCATTTCATACCAAGTGAATGCTTACTTTGTAAAAGGAAACAGAGAAAAAGTCCTTAGTAAGCTTCCTTTTATAGCAAATGTGGAAGAAGATCCAAATACTTATAGTGAAGTTATGGCTTCAAGAGATGCAGCTTTTTGGAGAGAAGCTGTTAATGATGAGATGGACTCAATATTGTCCAACAATACTTGGGTCCTAGTGGATCTTCCTCTGGGTTCTAATACCATTGGTTGTAAATGGGTATTTAGAAAAAAAATATAGGACTGATGAAACTATTCAAACCTTCAAAGCAATTTAGTGGCTAAAAGATTTAGGCAAAGGGAGGGAATAGATTACTTTGATACCTATACACCGGTGGCTAGGATCACATCTATTCGTGTGCTAATAGCACTTGCATCCATTTATAAGCTAGTGGTACATCAAATGGATGCAAAAACAGTTTTTCTTAATGGAGATTTAGACGAGGAAGTCTATATGGATCAATCGGAAGGCTTTGTGCTTCCTAGAAATGAAAGGAAAGTCTGTAAGTTAGTTAAGTCATTGTATGGCTTAAAACAAGCACCAAAATAATGGCATGAAAAGTTTGATACCGTTATTCTAGCTAACGGTTTCAAACACAATGGAGTTGACAAGTGTGTCTACTCTAAGTTTACTGTTGAGTATGGAGTCATTGTGTGCATGTATGTGTATGATATGCTTATTTTTGGAACAAATATGTTAGGTGTATGTGAAACCAAGAAGTATTTAGCTTTGGTGTTTAAGATGAAAGATCTTAATGAAGCAGATACTATCTTAGGTATCAAGGTTAAGAGACATAATGAAGGTTATGCACTTTGTCAAAGTCATTACATTGAGAAGATGCTTCTTAAATATAAGCATCTTAATGTTAAAGAAGTAAATACACCGTTTGATTCCAATTATAAGTTAGTTGAGAATACTGGAAGGGCAATTGCACAACTCGAGTTTGCTAGTGCAATAGGAAGCATGATGTATGCCATGCATTGTATAAGACCAAATGTTGCCTTCGCAGTAAACAGACTTTCAAGGTATACTAGTAACCCTAGTGCAGAGCATTGGAAAGCCATTGCAATAGTCTTTGGTTATTTAAAGAAAACCAAATATTTAGGACTCTATTATTCTGGGTATCCAGCTGTGTTAGAAAGATATTCATATGCTAATTGGGTAACTACTGTGGGTGACAATAAGTTAACATCTAGTTAGATATTCACTCTTGGTGGGGGTGCAATATCGTGGGCATCTAAAAAGCAATCGTGTATCTCTCATTCAACTATGGAATCTGAGTTCATTGCTTTGGCTTCGGCTGGTAAAGAAGCAGAATGGCTGAGGAACATGTTTTATGATATAGAGTTGTGGCCACAACCGATGCCAGCCATATCTATTTATTGTGATAGCCAAGCCACGATATCAAAAGCATATAGTAAGCTCTATAATGGAAAATCTAGACATATTAGTCTAAGACATGAGTACGTAAGACATTTAATAGAAGATGGTGTTATTTCTATTGTCTACGTAAAGTCAAGTGGTAATCTTGCTGACCCGTTTACCAAAGGTTTATCTTGAGATATGGTAAGGGTAACTTTTATAAGAATGTGACTAAAACCTTTCTAAAAGAATCACCAACAGTGGGAACCCAACCTTGAGTAGAATTACTTGAAAAGGTTTAAAGGGTAATAACAAGCTATTGATTTGTGATTAGTAAGAACACTAAACTTTGTGTCCTATTCAGGATGGAATAGTGTAGTCTGTTACGTTAGAAGGATGAGTTTTTACTCTTAATGAAGTTCAAATCAAGTGATGTCTATGTAACAGAGATATAAAGAAGGAACTTCACCTTTGTGAACAAAGGAGTGGTACCGCTTCTAAACAAGAGTTAAGGTTTTCTCTTGTAAATGTTCACTAAGCCAAGTAGAGCACAAGGCCATAAAAGTGCTAAACAATAGCAAAACTTCTAATGTTAAAGATCATTGCTGTGTGTGTGTTATTTCCGGTTTTAAGGAAAAGAGTTTTAGTTTAAGTGAATAAGCCACCAATAACTCTCTTGAAACTTTAAAGTAATTACACTAGGAGAGGATTTAAGTTGAAAGACACCTTCTTTGATGCATAAGCTTTGTGTGTGCTATAGACTGAACAAGAAATATTACAACCTAGTGGAGGATTGTTAGATATTTGTTATCTAAAATAGGTTGTAATATAGTGGATATTTAAGAACCAGTCGCCTGGAATAGTGTCCAATCGACTGGACTTGAAGGTCTGGAGAAGTCTGGAGTCTCTGCCTAACTCAGTCGACTAGACCACCAAACCAATCGACTGGTGTAGACACCCTATTTTGCCACCTACATTCCATTCATAACATGCATGAGCGTTTTAAGAACTAAAAATCCAAAAAAGGGACCCCGACACGGATATTTATGCTCGTTTGGCGTTTTCAGTCCTAATTTATTATGGGCATCCGATTGACATGAAAATGCATTCACACGAGTCCTTAGGTCAACGCGATCACAACAACACAACTTACACTCAATTTGGACTCCGGGCGTTTTGGCACGGAAATCCGTGCATTTCTAGGGTTTCGACCCATTTTTTCTCTGGACATCTGATCGACACCAAAATTTTTTAAATAAGTTGTTAGGTCAACACAATCAAAATGACGCATCATGCACTCAAATCGGACCACAAACGAGAAAGTTATCGCTAATTGAAGTTTTAACGTTTCGAGTCCGCGTTAGCTTAAATGAGCATGTATACATAGGATTATATCTCACTCATGCATGCCAAAAATACTTTTGGAAGGGTAGAAAAATTAGTTTTTCTGCCTATGCACGTTCCACAATGCATGGCCAAAAGAGGTAAGTTAAAAAAAGTCAAAAAAAGAATGTTTTAAATAACCCAAAATGCAGTGCCGGACGGCACTCTAATTTTTCAAAACAATGCTGGCCGGCACTCCAATTTTTAAGCCGGCACTCATTTATTTAATCCTAGTGCCGGCCGGCACTAGGATCGGCACTGTGTCCCTAGACCACTTTCTGCACTTTTTTTTGTCTTTTTTTAACAAAGGGGGATAAGGCATGGCTGGCATGCACGTGAGGCAGCTGGTGGGGGGCAAAAAAACAGCCCCTTCCACCCCTCTTTGACCCTTTGACACCCCCCTTTTTTTATAAATATAACCATGGTCTTCATGGCAAAGGGGTTCCAAGATAGAGAGAAATTGGTAGAGAAAAGTTGGTAGAGAGAAGTAGGAATTTAATGCATAAAATTCACTTGAAGCAAAACTCTCTTCTTCAAAGTTCTAAAGCCCTTAAAGGTTGAGAAATCTCGCCCTTCATTGTCTTTGGAATCAAGATTTGGAAAACCTTTGCACTTAAGTTTTCTTAAACCAAAATTACTTCCCAAAAGTCTTAAAGCTGTTGAAAGTTGATAAAATCAATTTGATTTTGTTCACCCTTCATTATCTTTATCACTTAGGTTTGGAATTATTTTTCCACCAACCCACATACTCAAACACTTCTTAGGATTACCCATACAACCCACAAATTGTATACACATCCTTAAAGTCATTGAGTCACAAAGCTCACAACCACACAAGTTGTGAAGCACATACTTGATTTTAATTTTGTTTTGCATGCGGGTTAGTTCTCTAACCCTTATGCTTTAATTTTTGTGTGCTTACATTATGCTTTAATTTATTGTTCTTACATTATGTTTTAATTTCTTGTGTTTATATTTACAAGTTCATTATGATTATGTGTTTAAGCTTACAACTATAACATAAACATCATATTGCAACCAACATAATAACAACACGGACAATTAAAATTAATTTGTTTGCACAACATACACATACATACATTGACATTACAACATGCTTGGCCATTTTTAATATAAGGGATCGATGTAAATCGGGCAAAATGGGGTGCTTAACACCTTCCCATTTTGTAATCAAGCCTCCGAACCAAAACCTTGGTTTGCATACATAGTGCCTTACAACAACATTTGATTTTCTTTTTACATAGGTTGTAATTAGAAAATTCATATAATATTATTTTCTTAGATTGTATTCTAGGGGAATTTTATTTGTAATATTTACACACACCATTTCATTTAGCAATTGTACAAATTCTAAAATAGAATAAAAGGGGATTACATTACTTTTGTCTTTGGAATTTCTTAATTTGTCCTCTAAAATAAATTAAATGGCGACTCCACAAACAACATGTCACATCGACCTTCAACCTCGAGGGTCGATTAAAACATTAAAGTTTTCATCCCATCATTTGAGACACGCTACCAATTTAATTTCCAAACTGAAACCAAAATCACTTGAAACCAATTTTGGGGTTTTTGCTTCGGGTTTGAGAAAAGGGGCGAGGTTCTCACAACTGGATGGCTGATCTAGTCGCCTAGATTGGTGGTCCAGTCGACTAGATGTCGTGCCTAGGAGTTTCTGCCTGACTCAGTCGCCTGGACCACTTATTCAAGCGACAGGATCTCGACAGTTAAGTGCTGTTATAGGCAGTTATTGGCTGTTATGGTGCCTTTTCATGGTGACTCTTGACTATTATTCAATTGGAATAAAATAGACTTCTTGTTCAGTCATTATATGCAGAAAACTCAATTGTTCTAAGAAGTTCTAAAGAGTGAAATTGAAGTGTTATCATTTCATTCTTGGCTTTGTTGTATCCTGGAGACTATTTGCTTGAACCCTTAGCAATCTCTGAGGAGAGGGGGCATCTAGTCTTAAAAATAGCGATTTATCGTGCCTTAAAACCTTTAATCTCCTTTGAATCCCCTTAAATTCCTAACACAATTTGCAACGAGGACATTGAAGTTATGATGAGGTGCAATTTCCAGAGGATCGTTAATACAACAATGTTTGACTCTTGACTATAAAGAAAATTCTCGGTTCTTTGATTGATCATTCCAGCCAGTCCATAGATACAAATTTTCTGTCATTACATTAGTTTTTTGTATGGTACAATAAAATAAATTATTAAGCATATGGTGAGGTTGAAGGATGCAATGGCATGGCATGCTACTCCAGTTCCGGACTCGACATGCAAAATAAGGACATTAATGGTAATATGAACGTCAACTCCCAGGGTCAAGTGAATAATGAAAGGTGATACTCTTTTTCCACATGATTTGATTGGGCAGAAGGGATTGAGATCCCATGTAATTGATATTGCATGTAATACCTATTGAGTGATTGAGATTGAAAGTCTTAATCACTTAATAAAAAATTGTTAAAAACTTGAAAAAACGAAAAATGAAAAAAATGAAAAACTGATAAGAGGGAAAAAAAGAATTACAGCCAATGCAATACTTTTGAGTATTACATGGGAATCCGGGCAGAAGGACAGAAACTTCCTTTTAATCTCTGTGTTGCCTTCCTTCCATGCATTGTGAACCGAATCTTAATCCTTTGCGGCCTGGGAGTTATATTTTCTTGGTTTCTTCCATAATTATTACTTTTTCAGAGAGAGAATTTCCAAGAAACCTCCGGTACTAAAAATTTCCAAAAGGTGTCTGAAAAAGTAACTATGGAAGTGACTAACCAAGAAAAAGTAACTCCCAGGCAAGATTCATTTCACTATGGAAGGAAGGGAACACATAGATCAAAATGAAGTTTCTGTCCTAGTGTCCTGGGCGATCAAACCGTGTGGAAAAGGAGTATCACGTTGTATTATTTAGTTGACCCCGGGGCCGGGAGTTGACGATCATATTACCATTAATGTATATATCACCAAATACTTATAAGCCATGAATATAAATCACGAACCAAAACATCAACTTATAAGAAACCATAGTATGTTATAAGTGTGGAAAAGTAGGACACTACAAGAATAATCGTAGAGTTAAAAATAAAATAAATAGCAGAAGAATTTAAAAACAAATTTCTACAAATTTTATCTGAAAGAAAGTCATTAAATGATAATTTGTCAGATACCTGTGATCTGTGAAAGTGGAATAAAATTATGCCTGTGGAAATGAAAACATGTGTACCAAATAAAAAATACTGCTAAATCATTAAAGGGCATAATCTTATTATTATTATTATTATTAAAGAATTAGTATCACAGTCTTTGATCAGACTAAATCCATTTCCTATCCATGAGATATTCTGAAAATCTCATGAGTTGAAAGTGTGGTAAATTGAACTTGTAACTCTCAGGTTTACGTCACGCTTCAAATCAATGAGCTCATCATATATATATATACCCATGGGGTTAAAGAACAGAATCTTATGCACCACAGTCACCGATTCACCCACAACTTTCTCAAGAATGCAGAAGATTTTTTTTTTAATAAGTCTTAATCTTGTTTCGTGTGTGCATTTAGAAATAACTTTTTACATTATTTTATTATATATTTTTTAAAAGTTTATTAAAGTATAATTTTATCTATAGAAAAAAAGAAAAGAAAAGACTTAAATAGTTGTACATAAATAAATAACAGAAATGTTTCTTTCACACCGTGTGTGAAAGTTACTGTTTCACACCACCACTAAAAGACAAACCGGTTATTCCCGGTTTGTTATTCCAATTTCCACTATCCTTGTAACCAAACACCCATTATTTCTGAAAATTTCACTCTCTCTCCTCCCGAATGCTCTGCTCTGCTCTCTCCTCCCGAATTTTCTGCTCCTCCTCTCCCCGATCTGTCCTCATGAAGCCATGGATCTCTCTCCTCCCGAATGCTCTGCTCTGCTCTCTCCTCCCGAATTTTCTGCTCCTCCTCTCCCCGATCTGTCCTCATGAAGCCATGGATCTCTCTCCCCCGAAGGTTTTTCCTCTATTGAAGTTTGAAAGATTTGGGGTTTGAAAGTGTTGATTTGAGATCTGATTTGGGTTTTAAGATTTGGGTTCTCTATTGAAGTTTGACGTTTGAAAGATTTGGGGTTTGAAAGTGTTGATTTGAGATCTGATTTAGGTTTAAAGATTTGGGTTTTATTTGGGTTTGGGAATATGTTTGAAGTTGGGGTTTGATTGTATTTGTGAGGGTTTGGATGATTTTGTTAGGGTTTGGAAATAATAAAAGTTGAAGGTTTTGTTGGGTTTAATATTTTTTTGAGGGTTTGGTTGATTTTGGTTGAGATTGGAAATAATAAAGTTTGGTTTTTTTTTTTATTTTAAAGTGATTTTGGTTGGTTGAGATAAAAAATAATAAAATTGTTACAAAGATGCCAAGAAACATGTTTAATAGATGCCAAGAAACATGACCAATTCGTATGAACATGTTTAAATGTTCATACAATTTTCTGGAAAATGTGGACAAAAACATGAAATTATGGACAAAAACATGAAATTATAGACAAAAACATGAAATACACTTTCTGGGTTCACTTGAATGTTCATAAGTAGACTCGAAATGTTTGTCCACAATTTCATGTTTTTGTCCATAATTTCATGTTTTTGTCCACATTTTCCAGAAATTATATGAACATTTCTGGGTTACTTAAATGTTCATAAGTAGACTCGAAATTTTTGTCCACAATTTCAAGTTTTTGTCCATAATTTCATGTTTTTGTCCACATTTTCCAGAAAATTGTATGAACATTTCTGGGTTCACTTAAATGTTCATAAGTAGACTCGAAATTTTTGTCCACAATTTCATTTTTTTGTCCATAATTTCATGTTTTTGTCCACATTTTCCAGAAAATTGTATGAACATTTAAACATGTTCATACGAATTGATCATGTTTCTTGGCATCTATTAAACATGTTTCTTAGTATCTTTGTAACAATTTTATCATTTTTTATCTCAACCAACCAAAATCACTTCAAAATCAAAAAAACCAAACTTTATTATTTCCAATGTAAACAATGGCAATAGGTTGCTCCTGGGTATTTGTTTAAACATATTTAGTTTCACCATAATTTGGGAAACATTTTTAGACATCCTTTTTTTATATCTTTCACAACAAGTAATGTGAAGATTCCAATGGCAATAGGTTGCTCCTGATAACATTAAATATAAAAGAAACTCATGGGTAACCTAAAATATATGCAAATGTTTCCAACCAATTTCACCATTTCATTTATTTATTTACTCCATTTACAAAAGAATAAAATATTGTTTCTGTTCACTACCTTTAATACAATCTCAAGTATAGAAAGAATAGAGCAACCAAAATTTTAAATACAAAAAGTATAAACGTAAATACAAAAATAACAAATGTGTATCAAAACATAAAACTATATGCCGGTAAAGAATTGGGCAGCAGCAAGCACGGTAAAGAATTGTCCAGTTTTAGCTTTGTAAAGCTTTGGGCAGCAAGGAATTGTAATAGAATTCTAGCAAAATGCGTTGCCTTATTCTTGGGCAATCAGCCTACAAAACATAAAAGACATTTAGAAATTATTGGTTAGTTGTTTTGACTTAAAATGAACGCATTAACGCATCATGAAATGAAGGTGTGGAAATCATACCTCTCCGAACTGTACTATCTTGTTACAAAAAATCAAGGATTCCATGTATGTGAGCATGAAAATCCCACAGTCGGAGCTGGAAAAATTGAGGCAAAAGTACATAAAAATAAACATTGATCAACATAATTTATGGAAATTTACTTCACTCAAATTGTCTTTCATAACATCCATAGAAACCATTTCCACATGTACCAACAACATGTTAAAATAAAGTTCTACGTAACATCCATAACATCCATAGAAAGTGTGGATGAGTAAACAATTATCTTTAAGTTTTCATGGACATTATTGTCCACATGTATCTGGAAAATAGTAATAACATTCAAGTGAACCACAGAACCAACATAGCAACAATTACATTTGAGTTATCAACTAACAACCAACATCTCAATTACATTTGAGTTATCAAAACACCAACAATCAACATAGCAACCAACATAGCAACAATTACATTTGAGTTATCAACCAACAACCAACATCTCAATTACATTTGAGTTATCAAAACACCAACAATCAACATAGCAACCAACATAGCAACAATTACATTTGAGTTATCAACCAACAACCAACATCTCAATTACATTTGAGTTATCAAAACACTAACAATCAACATAGCAACCAACATTTGCATTTGAATTATCAAAACACATTAAAAGAGAATATGAACTTACTTACACAGTCTACACTCAAATTTGACTCAATATATTTCGGGTCATGATAGATATTGGTACTTACGCGTAATTATCTTGTTTTGGTATGTCATTCTTGTATTCTAGGAGCCATGTATGGACATCCTTATGGCCCAAGTTCTCTATGCATATTTGCTCCAAAGCTTTCCGCTATGATGCAGGCAGCAGAAAGTAGTATCAGCGGGATTATGTTAATTTATAACTGGGTTAGTAAGAAAATTGAAATGAAAAACAAGTGTTTACCAATGTTGGCGCCAAAGCTCTATGGGTTGCACTAGGTAAAGAATAAAAAAAATAGAAAACTTTTTCTAGACAATCTACAACCAGCATAACAAAATGGCCACTGTGGCATGCTGGGACAAAAATCTGCATTAACAAAAGGGTAGGTCATACACAGGTTTTTCAGAATAGATATGTAACAACAGTTTTTGACAAAATGAAAGTTGGAGAAGGTCTCTAATTACCCGGTTGCAATTTCCCGGCATTGCGCGTACCCAACTAGGGCGGAACACAGATTGTGGTTGAGGCTGGTCATCCTGAATGGGTTGTTTACCCTTTCTTGTTCTTTTGCCTCTTTGTGTTGAGGTTGACTGACTCATACCCAGGATCGTAGTCTGCATAAATCATAGTTAGTTATTTCAACAAAAGAGCTCGCTGTATTGACATCATACATAGTGTAAAAGTATGAACAAGTATTTGCCAAGGTTGAAATTTTGTTATTTTACCCCGCCATGTACGCTTATTATGAAGTTTATGTACGGTGGAGGGTGGCCGCTTTCAGTGAGTTTTTGCATAAGGACATCCTTGAAAGCGTCCACCACCTGCGTGTGTCACACTTGCTTAGTAAACAATGTGGAATTGTAAAACTCATGTCTTAAATATGCAATAAATAAAGGATCTAAAATGCAAAATGAGTATGTAATTACCGCGGTGGATATCCACCTAGAACCATCGTCCTGAGCTTGATCGCCTAACAATGATGACACCTCTCGACCCGTGAGCTCATATGTTTCGGTCGAGATTGCCACCTCATTGCTATCAACCTCGTTGGGCCTAGAAAATTTTAAACGTGTTATAAACCAGTATGAGGTAATATTGATAATCACTTCATAAATCATTACATAATTGAAAGAAAGGAGTTGTTACAACCTTCTCCTAGTGGCCCGCCTTGTCGCGCCCCCCCATTTCTTCCTAAAATCAGCCAAGACAGCCTCATCAGCAACTGTTGGCTGGTATAGGAAATGAGCATCCACCCACTGCTCATGATTTTTAAACATGGAGTACATAAAGTTATTTCATATGTGATTTTTAAACAAAAAAAAGTTAAAGCATGAGCATTTAACCCAACATAAAGTAAGCATGAGCATTTAACCCAACATAAAGCATTAAATGACATATGAACCCAACATAAAGCAACAACATATGGAGTACATAAAGTTAATTCATATGTGATTTTCATATGTCATTCATAGTGTTTCTTAAGTAATTTATCATTACACAACACACGTACCTCATTTCTAACTAGTTCCGATTGGGGGGCCACTATCATTAGATTCTTGTGGGCTCGTGTTTTCGCCCTTGTATACCTCACACTAGTAGCCCCCTTTGATGGTGAACTCACCAAATCCACCACAGCTGCAGCTGCCTCCCCTGCATTGTCCCGCTTTGATGGTGAGCTTGCCAAGTCCACCATCGCCACCTTGGCCTTCTTTTTGGCAGCTTTGCCTCTCTTGACAGCCTTGGACGGTGAACTTGGCAAGTCCACAATGGGGGTTTGAATGGGCAGCTGGCTTTGTGAGGGTGGGGGGTGGTTTTGTGAGGGTGGGGGCTGGTTTTGTGAGGGTGGGGTCTGGTTTTGTTGAATATTGGGGCTACTCTCTAGGACCGTGGCCACCAGACCCTTCACATGGTCAAGCTCATCCTTTAAGCGCCCAACCTGTCGTGCTAGAGCTTCCCGTTCAGCCCTCTCAGCTTGGAGCTCTAGCTGCAATTGATTGGACGGCGTTTGAGTTCTATTGCTTGGTCCAGCCCCATCATCCCTTGATATGGTTGGGTGCGAGCTGCCATGGGTTTCTTGCAAGGTCTCCATGGCTTCTTCTACCACATTGAACTCTTGCTCCCATGGCATTGCTACAAGCACGGACAGCACCTGCAAATTGCACTATATGAATTAGAACACTAAAATACTAACATACAACATCTTTATAAGAAACTAACATTGATATTAAACTTAGTACGCAACTTTAGTGTAAGATACTTACATTGGCACTGTTACTAAAGGCCTCCCTTGCCTTCTTAGTATACATTCTTTGGTGGGTCCATGCTAAAAATCTTGGGAAAGGTTGGTTAATTTTAGCATTCTTCTGACCAATCCCCAAGTGCTCGCATGCCCATATCTGCATAAATGATGACATCAATGGTAAGTTTAAGAATAAAACAAAATTTAGAATGGTTGTGGAGTAAACAATGAGGATAAAAAAAAATTTTTACCTGAAGCAAGGCAGTGCAACCTTGAATGTGCAAGTTGCCTCTTACCTTTTTTCGCTTGCATCGATGAAGCTGCGTCGGCTTTAAACCACTAACCAAGAAGTCATACACTGCCTTCCCCCATGCATATGTACCTAGGTTGGCTCTATCATCAAGCAATGGTAGGAGGCTTTGGGTTGACTTTTTTGGGAGGTGGTAGGAAACAAAAAATAGCTAAAGACTAGGGCAATATACAACCTAACCCTATTTGGGACTTGTTATGGAAGGTTTGGTGAGCAATGTCACCAATTGAGTTCGTTCTGGTGAAGTTGTCTTCA
Organism: Fagus sylvatica; assembly: GCA_907173295.1. Classification (NCBI taxonomy): domain Eukaryota; kingdom Viridiplantae; phylum Streptophyta; class Magnoliopsida; order Fagales; family Fagaceae; genus Fagus; species Fagus sylvatica. The sequence continues at coordinate 290,037 of OU015768.1, forward strand.
AATGCCTATTTAACAATTTCTCCACCACAGACCCCCCAGAATGAGACTGGTTGCAATCAATTGGCTCCCCCCTCACAGGCAACCCCAATATGAGGGCAATGTCATATAGGGTGAAAGGTATGAGCCTATCACCCACTTGGAATGCACGTGCATCGGCATTCCAACTTGTAGCCATCACTTCAAGCATTCGTCCACTGGCCTCAATGTTGCAGTGGAGATTCAACAACCACCCAAATGGAGTGGTTTGCAGCTGGCTCTTACATTCTTCAGATAAGCTCTTGTTAACATCCATCAATTTGCTAACAATGCAATGATGGCGAATACGAGGTTGCAACTTCTATGTTGCCTGCGGGTGTGTTGACATCAATACTCGCCATTGCCTTGGCCACATGCAAAATGGAAATCCATAGAATTAGAATATCTCATAAAATCATTGATCATTAAAAGAAACAACAAGATATAGAGGATAGATGCTAACAAGAATAAGCTCATCCAAAGACACTATGTCTTGAAGCCAGCATGTCACACAAGCATTTAAGTCATACAAAATGTTTTTTTTTTTTTTTTAAGTTACACAAGGACCCAATGGGTTTTGAACCCAAGACCTAACTGTCCACCTTTTTATTACAATGAGGATAATCCCATATTTGAAACATGTTAAAGCTCTTTTAACAAGTTTAAAGAAGAAGATAAATCATCATTATATGTTTCTGTAATGCCAAGACAAGGATTAAAAAAGTATGCCAATTCAAGCACTATTGTACAGAAAATGTGAAAATTGTCCAGAATACCCTTAAATTGTCCAGAAAACCCTAACATTGTCCACATTTTAATCACAGTTTAAACATGTGGCCATTCCAAACATATTTGTCACATTCAAGTCAACCTATGACCACACACACACAAAAAAAATAAAAAATAAAAAACAAAACAGATGTGACATGTCATTCCATAAAGTACTTTGTTAAACTCAATCTACCTTGGCTCACTTTAAAAGATATTGTAATAATTTGGTATAATGCAGATGCCATTTTTATAATTTAAACACAGACACAGTAGATAGACTAACAATAATTTTCAGTCAATATGTTTGCTTTCATCAATTAAAGTGAATGGATATTTATAATAAATAGATCCATGAAGCAAGTATACCTGTCTGGGCTGTTCTGTTAGATTAACCCTTAAGAAAACTTCTGTTAGATGTTGCTGTTCTGTTTTCAGGACCCACAAGCACTTCCTGCTAGCAAAGAAACATCCAAAAGAGTCTAAGTTAATAAATTAATAACATGGAGTGCATGGGAGGTGAAAATGACAAGGCAGTAAAGAAAAAGATGGAAGAGATGGAGGAAGAATTGAAGGAAAAGGTTGACTGCAAAGTACTTGATTTGAACTATAATAGAACTAACTTTATAATAGTTTTAATTGAAATGTAGAAGCAATTTATCCAAATTTGAGGTCCCTATCTACTTGACCTCATTTGGACCTTGTTGTTTTAAACATAATCAGTCATCACTAGTACTATATTTACTATACAAGTACTTGGCACACATGGCTGGACAGGTATTCATTTGTCTTCTCTCTTAGTTAACTCATTTGGGTTTGTTTTTCTTTCCATGTTTCTCAGCTGGTTCTACAGTAATTTCCTATATATATATATATATTTTTTTCAATATGAGCCTAGTGGTATGACTCTATGTTACAACTTTTTGTAACATTGTCTTTGTTGTTTCTTATTATAGAGTTCCCTTATTCATTTTTTTGTCTATATTTGTCAATGAATTGCTTTTTCTGACTGATATGATTAATAGGAAGAAGGCTGGCCTCTGGGATTGCAGCCACTGCATGTTACATAGTTGACACACATATGATACACAGTTTTTGCTTCTGTAATTCTTCTTGTACACAATCATTCATCATTCATTATGTCAAAAGAAAGTTTCTCAATTTTGTTATGTGATTCCATAAAGCAGTTTAAGGACAAATGCTAGTTACAATAATCTTCATTTGAGCTTAGATTATATTCTACTCCATCAGATTGAGCTAACCCAACTTGCATAAACCAATTTTGGTTCTAATTTGTCCCCCAAAGTCAAATCAGTGCCAGTATCTTAACCCATATAAATGTTGTGTATGTTTATATATATAACCAATATAGACTAAATCCAACAATAAACCACTTAATTCACAGTGAATGCAATTTCAATTATATTTTCCTGCACCACATAAACACAAGCTGTTTGACCATATAAGAAAGAGAAAACACATATTACAAATGATTGATCTTAGCTAATTCCTGCAACAGAGAGTCACAAACTCACAATTCAAAAACCCATGTAGCAAAATCATTGCTTAAAAGAATTGGATATAACAGCAAATTACAGCAGAGAGGTTCAATCTCCCAACCATACTATACTTTTTTTGATAAGTAACAAACAGCCCTAACAAAAAACATTAGTTCTGAAAAAAAACAAGGAATCTAAAAGCAGAAAGAAGGATCAGACACAATACCAGCCAGATGAGCCTTGCAACGATAGGGTAAACTTGTGATCAAAGTTGTAATCCTTGGTGAAGAGGTCTGCATAAAGGTGCAAATTTAAACACAACTAAAATGGGCAAAGCAGGTTACAATAAAGTTTGAATTGTATACATTAAACCGTGATAGCATCTAACAATTAAAGAATAAATTTTATGGAACAGAAAGCCACAAGTGTAGATGTAAGGCTCTTGATAGTGTCTAAGATATCATAAAGATTAACATTAACAGTGTTGGTGAAAGTGTGAGGTGCATTTAAGTGCAAAGTGCAAGTGCCTTCTAAAGGGAACATTAAAAAAAATGTAGTAAATTTGAAAACAATTATCAATGGAAAATAGGACAATCAAGTGATCAACTAATCATATAAACAGCTATGATATTTGATAACCATGATTAAAATGAAGTACATGGCTGAAATAAAATATACCCAAAAGGCAAAGACCACAAAGCACTGTAATGGTAAGTACTGACTTCTATGCCAACATAAGCAATGCAATGCAATCCTAAAGTATATAATCATCATTTCATCCTCATTAAGCATAAGACCATTACCATTGTCTTCACAAGATTTGCAACCCTCATCATCTTTCTCATCTAGTTCAGACTTTGTTATATACATCTAATCATTATAATTTATTTCAAGTACTGCAGATTTATATATATCAGTTGCCTATAATGCACTAAAAGGTCATTGTCTATAGGAAGCCCAACAATCACAGAAAACCAACAAATAAAGACCAACATTGTACAGAAAACCCTAATTTTGTCCACAAAACCGAACAATTGTCCAGAATACCCAAACATTGTCCACACTTAGTCCAATCATAGTATCAACTCAAAAACATTAAAAAGCACAGAAGAAAATGGAAATGTAAACTCACCTTTCTCTTTGGTAGGAGGTTTCTCAGTTCCTTGTGCTGTTGTGTCTACGGGTGCAAGGGAATGGGTCACGTTGGCTTGAGTTTGAGTGTTTGAGAGGAGTGGACTTTGTTTCTTGGGGATGTTTGCAAAAGGAAACCGTGAAGAGAGGGAGAGGAAAGACTGTCAGATAGAGAGTTTCAGTTTTAGTTTGAAACAGTTACAGTTCAGTTTCGAAGAGACAGAAGAGAGGGCGTCGTGTTGAGGAAGCTTCTGACATGCAGGTTTGTAAAAACGACGCCGTTTGGGGACCACTTTCCCCAAACAAAAGCCCAAGACGACACCGTTTTGGGGACCACTTTCCCCCCAAAAGCCCAACACGGCACCGTTTTGGGGACCACTTTTGGGGACCACTTTCCCCCCAAAAGCCCAACACACCGTTTTGGGGACCACTTTCCCCCCATAAGGCCAACACGGCACCGTTTTGGGGATTAATATTTCCCCCCAAAAGCCCAACACGGCGCCGTTTTATATTAACTTTCCCACCAAATTTCGCACGTTGGACCGGCCCATTCTTGCTTTATTTTTTGGTTTCTAATTTTTGTTTCAGTGGACTAATAGATTTGGGCTTTTTTTACAACCTCTAATATTAATGTATTAAAATAAAGCAATTAAATATTTAATCAATTAAATTAATCATAAATATTTAATCAATTAAATTATCATAGATTTGGGCTTTCTGATAGGAAAATCCTTCAATGATCATAGGCTAAAGTCCTATTTCATCGTCAATGGAAACCAAGAATTTAAAAATATGAACCAATACAGAATTGACTATCAAAAAATACCAATCAGGTTTTTTTTTTTTTTGCTAAATATAAATACCAATCAGTTACATCACATATATCACACCTATATATATCTTTTCATTGTTGGAAAATTAAGGTGTATATGAGTAATTTGATCAATGTTTGTGCAAGTAGTACATTGTTATTAAAACGTTTATATATATGAGAGTTATGTCACACACAACCTGAATCCCATGCATTTTTTGTAAGAAATTTTAGAAAGATTTATTTGTTTGTGGTAGCATTGCTAATAAATTTTAATATTCATTAAGCATTCTCAACTTCTTAAATTTGTAAGCAAAAATCCCATTCCAAATCCATGACTCCTACAATAAGAGAGTGCTTTCAAATGTTAAAAAAATAGGATGGTTCAATTAAATTAATTTACATGTAAATATTAATCAATAAATTACCAAAAAAATTCTAATTCGACACTAACATACATACATATAATAAGATCTAATAACTTTTTTTATATTAAAATCAGTAAAGACAAAAAATTAAAAGATTATAATAAAAATATTTAAATTCCAAAAATATAAGTAGAACATTGGAATTGAGTAATTTAGATCTTAGTTATCAAAAAGTAACATTGATATTTTATGTAATGTAATTATACAAACTAACGTATTAAAAACGTATGTCATACAATGTTGTTGGTATTCGTGTTTACATTTGATAACCACCTTGGTACTACGATTACATTTGAGTGACATATTTAAACAATAAATTGTAATGTTTTTCTACTAAGAATGCTCCATACAGTACTATATAACTAAGAATGGTTTATACACTAGTACTACTTTGTTTTGGCTCACCATATATGTTTTTGAACAAACCCGTATAGTTAAAGTATACGACAGTATACTAATGGCCATCTTCTATGTGAACAGCAAATCCGATCCAAACAGGAAAGTGTTGGATGACTAGAATGGTTCCAATCAACACCCAATCTATAGCGGATGGTATGCTTAGGGTTGATCCGAGGAAGAGACCAACACACGATCTATACCTTTCCTTGTATCTAACTATAACTTAACCATTAAATATATGAGATATAATTGATGATGACGACATATGATAGGAGGTTATCCTAATGGGGAAGAGGTGGATGACTAAGATGACTAATGTTTTCCAATTATACCACACATAACTGAAAAAAAATTGTTATGTTATTATTATTTTTGCTAAATTGCATTATATTACTTGTATAAGTTAAGAATACTTTCTAAAGTTCCATTTTTAATTGAAGTTTACGTTTTATCATTGTTAAAAAAAGTTATATATTGTAATGAAGAAATTCATAAATTAGTTAACAACAAATAATTTAAACATATTCAACCATGATTATTACAATTTCTGAATCTAACATACGTAAAATACATTATTGTACCTTTCTTTTTTTAAATATTTTTTCATTTTCTAATTTTCATAATATTTTTTTGACATATTTTAAAATTACAACTTCTGAATCTAACTTGTACATACTTTCTGAAGTCACATTTTCTTAATTTTTTTTTTTTTATATTTATATATATATATATATTATATATATATATATATATATATATTATTTTTTTTTTTTTTTTTTTTTTACGTTTTATGTCAATAATTATTAACTGTATTATTTGCAATATTTTTATTGATAATAATATTTGAATGAATATTTGCAATTTTTCTCAATAATTATTAAATGTATTATTAACAACCAAATCTTTATAACAAATTTAATGCAATTTTTCTCAATAATTATTAAATGTATTATTAAATGTATCTTATACTAATGTTCTTTTTATAATACTAACATAAATTTGTGTTTATAACCACAAAAACAAACCATATAAAATGTATTCATAATTCTTGTATGAACTGTATCAATACCAGCAAAGTTTTTTAAACAACCTATGCAATTGCATAAAAAACCTGAATTGAGATCATGGATTTGCATGATTGCACCCATGCAATTGACTTGAATGGTTAAGATTAAAAGTTTCAACATTCACTTTTAATCTTATCCATTAAATAAATAAAAAAAAATATTAAATCAACTTATCATGTTTTAATTTTACACACTTATCTAATCTAAATTTGCATTTGCAATTGCAATTGCACTAGCAATTTGTTTGTTATTACACGGCAGATACTTCTTTTGAAGGAGCAGATTTTTTACACAGTACCACTTTAAATGCAGGTAGTCTTAGCTGGTTAAAAACACGACTTGATGTGATCTTCTGAACACAAGGACATATCAATGTGGTCCAATTAAATAAATAACTTTTTTTTAAATCAACTTTTCCTACTTACACGGCATATACTTCCTTCTGAACACAAGGACATATCAATGTGGGTCCATTAAATAAAAAAAAAAAATTAAATCAACTTATCCTACTTACACACTTACACGGCATATACTTCCTTGAGTTCAAAATTCATTTTTTACACAGTATCACTCTAACAGCCAGCCCAATCTTAGGCTCTTAGCTGGTTAAACACGGGCTGATGTGATCTTCAACAAAAGGACACGGCAATCCCATCAGCTGAACTGTCCTCTTCTTGGAGCTGCACGTCCCTACTGCTGCGCAACCTGCTGCTGTGTTCTTGGGCTAGAAGGTAGAGTCCTCAAGTTGTTTCAGCTACAAAACCCGATCTTCCTTCTTCTTCTTCTTCTTCTTAGCTGTCTGCCTCTACGTTTTCTTCATCTTTCTTCCATTCTCAATTCGGGTTAGCTGTCTTTGGGTTGGCAGAGAGCATTAAATGCTTACAAGACTTCTCAATCTCACTCCATCTTCCTCTGCGTGTTAGGTGTCTGAACAGTGGGATGTGATTTTGTTACTGGGCTGTGACCAAATTTGTACTGGGTTGTGACCGAAATTTAGTGGGGGTGCTGGTTGTTTTCAATTTTCCTCTTTATTTGTTCAACTTTGTGAATCCTTCAGGTCTCGGTATGCTCTCTCTCTCTCTCTCTCTCTCTCTCTCTCTCTCTCTCTCTCTCTCTCTCTCTCTCTCTCTTTGTTCTTGATTTAATTCCTCAATTAACCTTAATATTCAAAACCCTAATTACATCATATTCTATTCAAATTAAATCATATTGAAAATTTTAATATTCAAAACCCTAATTATGATTTATTCAACTTAAATAATATTCAAACCCTTAATATTCAAAACCCTAAACTTTTTGACATAAACTAATATATTATATGATTTTTTAATAACCTAATAATATATATGAATTTTTAATACCTTTGCAGCAAAGATGTCTTCCTCATCAGTAAATAGTGCAATTAGAGATGGGCTGAGATTTAGAAATTTAGACTGTGTTTGTGGCAAAAGAGCATCAGTTAGGATTTCAGAATCAAGTTTAAACAAAAACAAATTGTATTATTGTTGTGCTGCCAACCGATGCGGTTTCTTTTCTTGGTGTTTGCCCATCAACCAACGAGCTGGCTGTGAAAGAATGGAAGAGGTATCACAAGCAACCAGTTCTAAATCCATGGTTGATGCATCACAATTGCTTGATGCATCACAACTGTTACTGGACTTGCATCAACTTCAGTCAGAGATGCGTGGCATGCGTGATATGGTCCAACCAGTACATCGTGATGACATCCAATCGTTGAAGAAGTTGTTAACAATAGGACTTGCTGTAATTGTGGGCCTTATTGTTGTATTATGGTATCAAATTCAATAAATGTGTAGTGTAGTCATTACCACTTTTTGTAATTAGACAATATTTGATTGAATGAATGAGGATGCTTATTTGAATGAATGTGAATGAATGAATGTAGTTGAAATGTATTCAATAAATGTGTTGTGTACCAGAAAAATGTTTATTTTAACATTTAAGTCTGCCCAGAAATTGTGGACAATTTGCATCAATGTGTGGACATTAATGTGTATATTTTCTTGCAATGGCCATGCAAATTCATGCAATTTGATGCACGTTAGAACACTAAACAGTCACGTGAACAGTTATCCATATGAACATTTTAAACGTGAACAGTAAAATTCATCCCCAGAAAGTGTGGACAATTTGATAAAAGTGTGGACAAGTTTGTCCACACTTTCTGTCAGATACGTAAACAGTGTTTTACGTGAACAGTGAACTCTTTCTGATAAAAGTGTGGACAATTTTATGAAAGTGTGGACAATTTTGTCCACACTTTCTGTCAGATACGTAAACAGTGTTTTATGTGAACAGTGAACTCTTCCCCAGAAAGTGTGGACAATTTGAACAAAGTGTGGACAAAATTGTCCACACTTGAAGAGCAATGGTAAACAGTATACGTGAACAGTATACGTGAGCAGTATCGTGAACAGTATAAGTGAACAGTGTTCCTATTGGCCTGAAAGTGTGGACAATTTTGTTAAAGTGTGGACAATTTTGTCCACACTTTCTACAAACTTGGTGCACAGTACCATATTACCCAGAAACCTGCCATTACCCAGAAACCTGCCTTTACCTAGAAACCAACCCAGAAACCTGTTTTAACTTAGCCAATTTCTGCAAACTTGGTTCAAAGTATACCACTAACATAACTTTCATAAAATTACTATATTCATGAAATTCACCATGACCTGAATACATAAAAAACTTAGAATAACCCACTAGCAATAACTCAAATACGTATGCACTTCCATTATCATTGCATTGGAACGACAAAATACATTAATTATCCACTCTAGCTAAAAACAATACAATCAATGGGTGTATATTAATGAAATGAAAGGAGCCTACACTTTCTCTTTCCTCTTGCAAAAACAACAACGCTGAGGATATAGGAGATTGAGACGGATCCTTCCATGATACAAAAAAACTAACTACCAACGCATCCTTCCGTAATACAAAAAAGGAGGATCGTTTAACAAAAAAAAAAAAAATTATTTACATATATCTAATCAAGTAAGGTTTAAGGCTTGGTCTTCGTTTCCATGAGCTTGAGTCTGTGACATTGACTGTAAAAGAAAACATGGTACAATAAGTATGCAATAAATAGGATTTAATAACCAATTTTTCCACATTACAAATATCTTTACCTCAGACACAAAACTCTGGGAAGGCATTGGATTTGTTAAGTGTATAACTCCATCATTTGAATGTGGCATGTGTTAGCCTCAAGATTTCAATAATTATTAATTGGCTAATTAATCCAAGGACATTCATGTAGTTTTGATGATAACCATGATTTTAAGTTGTTCATTAATGATATTTTCATATGAACTAATGATTTATGTTTTAAAGCTTAATTTTGACTATTGATTTAATTGGGCCAAGATGGCCAATTCAAATATCAAGCAAATGCAAAGTTGACAAGTTGCAAATTCATTGAAGATCAAAGTCATCAAGACTCAAGACAAAGAAATCAAGCTCAAAGACAATGATCCGAGACATATGAGAAGTAAGAGTTAGGTTTTGTAAAGTTTATTAAGATTTGATCTTTAAGGCTCAACTTTAAAACCAACTTCAATTGAAAAATCTCTTGAAAAGTTTTCAAAGAAAGCAACTTGATTGGTTGAAATTCAAATATAAGACAACCATATCAATTGAAAAATCTCTTAAAGTTTTCAAAGACAACTTGATTGGTTGAAATTCAAATATAAGACAACCATATCAATTGAAAAATCTCTTAAAGTTTTCAAAGACAAACTTGATTGGTTGAAATTCAAATATAAGACAACCATATCAATTGAAAAATCTCTTAAAGTTTTCAAAGACAACTTGATTGGTTGAAATTCAAATATAAGACAACCATATCAATTGAAAAATCTCTTAAAGTTTTCAAAGACAACTTGATTGATTGAAATTCACATGCAAGATTGAAATTCAACCATATCAATTATGGTTGAAAAATCTTAAGAAGAAAAGTTTTCAAAGAAAGCAAATTGATTGATTGAAAATCAAGAAGAATGCAAGACAACATGATGGCTATAAATACTACCCTTTCTTCATTTCTAAACATCAAGCATACAAGAGAAATCAAAGATAGAAAAGATAACATCTTATACATCAATCCATCCTTCTCAAGCTTATATTTTCATATCATTCAAAATCCTTGATTGAAAATCAAATTTCTCTAAACACTTTTTGAGCCATATTGATCAAATCCTTGATATACTATTAGAGTGAGCATATTGTGTACAATTACTCTTTGAGAGAGCCTTATCTTGTACAACAAATACTTTGTTGAAACCTGTGAGTATTTTGTTAGGGTTTTGGTATAAATCCTAAGGTATAAATCCTAAGGAGTGTGGGTTTTGGTAAAATCCTAAGGATTTTTCACTCGGTGGTTACTCTTCACTGTGTAAGGAAGATTTGTAACGGTTTTATCTTCACCCGAAAGAAGATTGTCAAATAGTGGATTTGGGAATCCTCAAGAAGTGTTCTTGAGGCGGGGACGTAGGCACGGAAGCCGAACCTCGATAACAATCATCGTGTTTGATTTTCTCTCTCTCTATCTCTTACATATTTAATTGCTTATATATATACTTGTGCTTGATTTCATATCATATCTATATTGCAATTGAATTGTGATCAAACATTTGCTAAATCAACATTTGCTATTTGAAGATAGTTTTTAATTCCGCATTTAAATCGAAAAAGTTTGCCTCAACCTAAATCACCCCCCCTCTTAGGTTGATATTTGGGTAACAATTGGTATCAGAGCCAAGGCTCTACATATAGATTTAACAATCTTAGAGTTAAGATCATGGCAAACACATCTAGACCTCAAATGCTTGAAGGTCAATCTACTCAATAGACCACCTTTATTCATTGGTAGTGATTATGGCTTATTGGAAAAATAGAATGATCATGTATATTAAGGGTCAAGACTATCATGTTTGGAGAATCATTGCAAATGGTCCTCATATTCCCACAAAAACTGTGGAAGGAGCAACCTTAGTAAAATTAGAAAGTGAATGGAATGAGGCTGATGTAAGACTCATTGAATTAAATTGTAAAGCTATGAGTACTTTATATTGTGCTCTTGACCCAATTGAATACAATAGAGTCTCGGGTTGTGACTCGGCTAAAGAAATTTGGGACAAACTTGAAGTTACTTATGAAGGAACTAATCAAGTTAAGGAATCTAAAATGAATATGCTTGTTCATGAATATGAATTGTTTGTTATGAAGAAAGATGAAAATATTAGTGAAATGTCTACTAGGTTTACTAATATTGTGAACAGCTTGAAGGCCCTTGGAAAAATTTATACTAACCAAGAAAATGTGAGAAAAATTCTCAGGTCATTACCAAAGAGATGGGAAGCAAAGATGACAGCAATTTCTGAAGCTAGAGATCTTAAGGTGTTGACCTTAGAGGAACTATTCGGATCACTTATGACGTATGAGCTTGAAATGAATAGTAAAGTGGAGGAAGAAGAAGTCAAACCAAAGAAAAACTTCGCCCTCAAATCCTCTCATCATGACCACGACAATAGTGAAGAGGAAAGAGACGAAGAAGAAGAAATTGCCCTGATGACTAGAAACTTCAAAAAGTTCTTAAAGAAGAAAAAGGGGTTTGGAAGAAGATTCCCTAAGAAAGGAGAAAATAAAGGAGAATCAAGCAAAACTGAAACTCCTACCTGCTACAAATGCAAGAAGCAGGGGCATTACAAAAATGAGTGTCCTCAAGTAAACAAAGAGAAAATGAAGTACAAAAAGAAAGCTCTAAAGGTAACTTGGGATGACTCCGATGAAAGTGATTCGGATAACAACTCAAGTGACAATGAAGTGGCAAATCTTTGTCTTTTGGGATACATAAATGAATCCAACATAAGTGAGGATGAGCACACGAGCTTTTGTCCGTTAGCATTTAATGATGATGAAAGCGCCACTGAAGATCTTTGCTTAATGGCACATGGAGATGAGGTAACTTCTAAACTTAATTCTTTAGAAGATGAATCTTATAGCTATGATGAATTACAAAATGCTTTTGAAGAATTAGTTGAAGAATTTGAGAAAAATGTTTTGAAAAATAAAGTTTTTAAAAAGAAAGTCACATCTCTTTCAAACGAATTAAATGATTTGAAAAACAAAAATGAAATTCTAGAAAAACAAATTAATTTCTTTGAAATGATAAAAATCTGTTTTTAGAAGAAAGAAATAATTAAGTTGGAAGTTGAAGTCACAAAATTTTATTGAGAAAATGAAAGCAAATGATGTGGAAACATCATCACAAATTGTTCACAATTCAAATCTTTTGATTAATGAAAATAAAGAACTAAAACTCAAGGTTGAAAACTTAACTAAAATTTTGACTAACTTTACAAATGGAAAGAAAAATTTGGATAATTTGTTGGGTAGTCAAAGATGTGTTTTTGACAAAGCGGGTATTGGATATAACCCGAAAATAAAAGAAAAACACTATCAAAAATTTTTCATTAATGAAAACTTCTTGAAATCTCCCATATGTAAACATTGTGGAAAAATAGGGCATAATATTCATACATGTCCCATGAAAAATATGATTTGGATTATTAAAGGAACCTCACCACCAACTAACCCAAGAGGACCCAAGAAGATTTGGGTACCAAAGAAAGTTACTTAAAATTGTTTTGTAGGTATGCTTGATATCCAAATCTACCAAGAAGAAGTGGTTTCTTGACAGTGGATGTTCAAGGCATATGACAGGTGACAAAAACAAGTTCACTTCTCTTACTCTAAAAGATGGAGGAAATGTCAAATTCGGTGATAACTCAAAAGGAAAGATCATCGGTATAGGTAATATTGGTAAAACACATTCTCTTGTTATTGAAGATGTTCTCTTGGTTGATGGTTTGAAACATAACTTGCTAAGTATTAGCCAATTGTGTGATAAAGGCTATAATGTAATATTTAAATCAATCATGTGCATTATAGTAAATGAAATTGATAATCAAGTTTTATTTGTGGCATTTAGAAATGAAAATGTCTACACTATTGATTTTGATAATATGACTTCAAAAGAATCAATTTGCCTTGCTGCCATAAATGAAAATAGTTGGTTGTGGCATAGAAGATTAGGACATGCCAATATGGAATTACTCTCAAAATTGTCTAAACTTGATTTAGTAAAAGGCTTGCCAGGTTACTAAATTTGTTAAAGATAAAATATGTGATGCATGTCAACTAGGTAAACAAACTAAATCATCATTTAAGAAAAAGAAAGTCATTTCTACTTCAAGACCTCTAGAACTCTTGCATATGGATTTATTTGGTCCTATTAGAACCGCTAGCTTAAGTGGTAAATTGTATGCATTTGTAATTGTTGATGATTACTCTCGCTATACATGGGTATTATTTCTTGCTCATAAAAATGAAGCTCATAAAGCATTTGTTAAACATTGTAGAAGAATTCAAAATGAAAAAGGTTATACAATTAACAATGTTAGAAGTGATAGAGGTAGAGAGTTTGATAATCAAGATATTGAACTATATTGTGATCAAAATGGTTTTGGACACAATTTCTCGGCACCTCGTACTCCTCAACAAAATGGAGTAGTAGAACGTAAAAATAGATCACTTCAAGAAATGTCTAGAACTATGCTTAATGAACATAATTTACCTCAATACTTTTGGGCTGAAGCTGTTAACACCGCTTGCTATGTTATAAATAGAACCATCATTAGAAACACTTTAAATAAAACTCCTTATGAACTATGGAATAATCGAAAACCTAACATTGGATATTTCAAAGTTTTTGGATGTAAGTGCTTTGTATTGAATGATAGAGATAATCTTGGTAAATTCGATGCTAAATCCGATGAAGGTATATTCCTTGGTTATTCTTCAAATAGTAAAGCATATAGAGTGTTCAATAAACGAACCATGGTTGTTGATGAATCTATGCATGTTGTTTTTGATGAAACTAATCCATTCCATATCAAAAATAATTATGATGATGAGCCAATTTCTCTTGATAATAAAGCTAGTTCATCTAACCAAGTTGATTCAAGTGAAAAAGTCAAAGATCAAGTAGATGAACCAAAAGATGAAGAAAAAGCGCTTCCTCCAACCAACAATGAAGAATTACCAAAAAGTTGGAACGTAGTCCATAGTCATCCTAAAGAATTGATCATTGGTGAAATTGAACATGGAGTAAGCACAAGATCAAAGCTCAAGGAACATCTGCAACAACATGGCGTTTCTCTCACAAATTGAACCAAAGAACATAAATGAAGCTATTGAAGATGAATCATGGATCTTGGCAATGCAAGAAGAGCTAAACCAATTTGAAAGAAACAAGGTATGGACTCTTGCACCTAGACCCAAGGACCACTCCGTCATTGGTACAAAATGGGTATTCCGAAACAAAAAGGATGAAGAAGGTATAATAGTAAGGAACAAAGCAAGGTTAGTCGCTCAAGGTTATAATCAAGAGGAAGGTATTGATTATGGAGAGACTTATGCTCCAGTTGCTAGATTAGAAGCTATACGCATGTTACTTGCTTTTGCATGTTTTAAAAATTTTAAATTATTTCAAATGGATGTCAAAAGTGCCTTTTTAAATGGTTTTATTGCCGAAGAAGTTTATGTAGAACAACCTCCTGGATTTGAAAATCATGAATTTCCAAACCACGTTTTTAAATTATCAAAAGCTTTATATGGTTTAAAACAAGCTCCAAGAGCTTGGTATGAACGACTAAGTGGTTTCCTTATTGAAAAGGGTTTTACACGTGGAAAACTTGACACAACATTATTTCTAATGTTTGATGGAAAAGACATGCTTATTGTGCAAATCTATGTTGATGATATTATATTTGGTTCTACTAATGAAAACTTGTGCAAAGAATTCTCTAAGACTATGCAGGATGAATTCGAAATGAGTATGATGGGTGAGCTAAAATTCTTTCTCGGACTTCAAATAAAGCAAACCGAAGATGGGATATTCTTAAATCAATCCAAATATGTCATAGACTTACTAAAAAGATTTGGATTGACAAATGCTAAAGCATATGGAACTCCCATGAGTCCTTCAACAAAGCTTGACAAAGATGAGAAAGGTAAACCGGTGGACGTTAAGCTATATCGAGGTATGATTGGTAGTTTACTTTATTTAACCGCAAGTAGACCCGATATAATGTTTAGTGTATGTCTTTGCGCCCGATTTCAATCCTGTCCTAAAGAATCACACTTAATTGCAGTCAAACGAATATTTCGATATTTGCTTGGAACCATTGATTTAGGATTATGGTACCCTAAGTCAAATTCATTTGACTTAATAAGCTACACGGATGCGGATTTTGCTGGTTGCAAAATTGATCGCAAAAGCACTAGTGGTACTTGTCACTTTCTAGGACACTCACTAGTATCATGGTTTAGTAAAAAGCAAAATTCTGTGGCCTTATCAACGGCGGAAGCCGAATATGTAGCGGCCGGTAGTTGTTGTGCTCAATCTCTCTACATAAAACAACAACTAGAGGATTTTAAAATTCTTTTTGATCATATTCCCATAAGGTGTGATAACACAAGTGCCATAAGTTTAAGTAAAAATCCTATCCAACACTCTCGCACAAAGCACATTGAAATTAGATACCATTTTATAAGAGATCATGTGCAAAAAGGGGACATTGAACTTGAATTTGTGAGCACCGATAGTCAATGGGCGGATATTCTCACGAAACCTCTCATTGAAGAACGATTTTGCACAATTCGACGTGAAATAGGTATGGCTAGATACGTTGATATCAAATAAGCTTGATTCAACTATGTTAAATCTATATATACCTTAAGAATTGAATATAAAATGATTTTATGCATATCATGTTCATAAAATTGTTCATTTTATATCTTCCTAGTTATATTGTTTGAACATTAAATTATATGCCTTCTATGTATATTTGCGTATATGTTCATGCATAAAATAAGAAATAAAACTCATCATTTAAACAAACTTGAGTTTATTAAAAAGAAAGCCATAAAGGAGAAGTCACCACAAAAGGAAAAACCACTACACTTCCCACTTTTACGAGAAGTCAATCCTTCACCTCAGCTTAAGTGGTCTTCTCTGCTGTACCGGATTACCAAATCATCGGCATAAGAATCCACGAGCGCCTTCAGCCTTTTGTTCTCCTCCTTGACCTCCCCTACTTTCTTCTTACTCTCCTTCAGCAACCTTTGTAAAATGGTGACTTGAGAACGCAGCGTTTTCACTTCCATATTCCTAACATGAAGACGACGTCCCATGTTAGAAACAGTGGCAGTACACTGAATCGTGAGTGCCAATGATTCATTTATTATTTGTGGGTCAGTCCTCCCAGCTAAAACCTTTGCATCCTCCGGAGTACAAAGACCGGCAGCTACTGCGGTGGCAGTCTCACCATTCAATATCACTGAATCAGTTACTGACACAGGGCCATTAATTGAAAGGAAGTAAGGACGCCAGACTTCTGGCATCACACTAGGTGTATCATTTAGATTAATTGTTTCTGGTTTGTTTTGAGAAGAAGAAGAAGCCATTCTAGAAAATCTAATAAGAGATTAAGCTAAAAGTTTGAAAATGATGAAGTTCATCGAAAATTAGTGTATGTTAAATAAACCTCAGATTTTTTAACACCAGCCTGTACCTATCACCCGACTCCCGAGATTTTTCTTCAAAATTCAACGTTCAAATCTCGAGATTTAACGTATACGGAAATATCACTGACTCAGAACTCGATGCGTCGACAAGATCTTTTTTCTGAAAAAGCAGAAATTTTTTTTTCAAACTTCCTGATTTATCGGTGTCTATGGCGTGCGTAATTGGATAAGTCAGACACGTAGCGTCTTCTGAACCATTCATTCACACTTACGACACGTAGCAAAATCTGAACCATTCATTCACACTTATGACACATAGCAAAATCTGAACCATTCATTCACACTTATGACACGTAGCAAAATCTGAACCATTCTTTCAAACAGCGCGTCTGTCCTATAAATTCGCTTCACCTCTCCACTACATACTCACACCTCTCCGATAATATTTTCTCTCATTCTTTAGATAACACTCTAAGAGGATGCAGCATCATTTAGAGATTCATAAAATCAAATACTTGATCTTCTCAGATAGAAGCAAAATTATTATTGATCAAGTTTCCACGAAGCAAGATTATTATTGATCATGCTTCTCGGTTGAAGTACCTCTCTCATACACCAGGTTGATGGGAAGATCTTTGGCATACACTCCAAATATATCTTCCTCATCAAAATCATCCCGTTCATACAACTGTTGATACACCCGAAGCTTTGTATGACAGAAGAGAGAGAGTACGTAATATATGGGCATCATCCCATGTCCTTTCCAGATTGCTTAAATCATCAGCATTTTAGGCATATGGCAAGGGACATCATATCCTTTCCTGAAGCATCTTCAACCGAACCCTCAATCCAACCGAACCACTAGGATGAAGAATCTTACAAATATGAATATATTTGTTTTATTTCTTTATGCCAAATAGGAGAAAAATATGATATGTTGGGGTAGAAACCAAAAGGGAGAAATATATTTTTTGTTCAATTTTGGTTGTTTAAAATGTTGAGTGATGTTTGGAGATATTGAATCTGATATTTATTTTTTGATGATGCCAAGGGGGAGAAAGATATGACATTTTTTTGTATATGACATTTTTTTTAATTATCTATTGGTGAATTATCATATCTTGCAATAAAATGTGCATATATATTGATTGCTTGATAATGCCTAAATAAAAAAATTGATCTATGCATAAAGATAGGGGGAGATTTAAAAATCTCTAATATAAAGATATGCATTATTTTAGGGGGAGCTTTTCAAGAAAAGCTTCAAAATCATAAATCGTATAAAAATATCATATCATATGTGTCATCATCAAAAAGGGGGAGATTGTTAGCCTCAAGGTTTCAATAATTATTAATTGGCTAATTAATCCAAGGACATTCATGTAGTTTTGATGATAACCATGATTTTAAGTTGTTCATTAATGATATTTTCATATGAACTAATGATTTATGTTTTAAAGCTTAATTTTGACTATTGATTTAATTGGACCAAGATGGCCAATTCAAATATCAAGCAAATGCAAAGTTGACAAGTTGCAAATTCATTGAAGATCAAAGTCATCAAGACTCAAGACAAAGAAATCAAGCTCAAAGACAATGATCCGAGACATATGAGAAGTAAGAGTTAGGTTTTGTAAAGTTTATTAAGATTTGATCTTTAAGGCTCAACTTTAAAACCAACTTAAATTGATTTAGAAAAGTTTTCAAAGAAAGCAACTTGATTGATTGAAATTCAAATGCAAGACAACCATATCAATTATGGTTGATAAATCTCTTAAAGTTTTCAAAGACAACTTGATTGGTTGAAATTCAAATATAAGACAACCATATCAATTGAAAAATCTCTTAAAGTTTTCAAAGACAACTTGATTGGTTGAAATTCAAATATAAGACAACCATATCAATTGAAAAATCTCTTAAAGTTTTCAAAGACAACTTGATTGGTTGAAATTCAAATATAAGACAACCATATCAATTGAAAAATCTCTTAAAGTTTTCAAAGACAACTTGATTGATTGAAATTCACATGCAAGACAACCATATCAACAGGGGCGGATCCAGGAATTCCGCTCAGGGTGGGCGACTTTTGTATTTTGATTTCAAACTTTAATATATATAATACAAAAAAAGGCCAAAAGCCGAAATATATTGTTCATATAAACAAAAAGTAACAAACAAAAGGCTTATCATAACCTTTTACAATTGATTTCTACGTGTCTTCATATTCTGAAACCGTTGCATGATAGCTTCATTATCAATGCTATGAAAAATGTCTTTCTCTATGTAGACAATCAAGCTATCATTCATCCACTGATCACTCATTCGACTACGCAATCGATTCTTCACAATCTTCATAGCAGAAAATGCTCTTTCCACAGTGGCAGTCGCAACTGGTAAAGTTAATGCCAAAGTCACCAACAAGTAAACTAATGGATAGACTACATTTTTTTTAGTCTCAACCATTTTCTGAGCAAGATCACAAATCCCTTCAAGTTTTGAAAACTCAATGCTAGAGCGTACATCAAAAATATAATTATCAAGCTGATCAGAAAGTATCATGAGCTCCGATGAAGAAAAATCTTCTGGATAAAATTGGGCAAGGCGAATAAGTTTTTGCTTGTCGAAAGTAGCAAAAAAATCAGATGGACTCAAGCATGACACACAAAGAAGCAATTCAGTGTTCGACTCCGTAAAACGATTATTTAGCTCTTGAAGTTGCATATCTATAATAGCATAAAATAGCTCGACACGATAAAAATGTAAGTTTGTCATACCATCAGTGTAACGCCTTGATCGCCCTCGAGCTACATATATATCATCCATATTTGGAACTAATATCTTGTTTATTCCACAAAAAGTGGAAACTTCATCAAGCAAAGAACTCCACCCATTTTCTCTCATTATTTGGAGTCGTTCCTTAGATATTCGAACTAACTTCATAGCATTCACAATATCTTGATCTTTTCTTTGCAATGCTTGTGATAATTCGTTTGAAACTCCCAAAATATATCTCATCAAATGAAGATTAAACACAAATCCAAAAGATTGGATAAAGTGTGAGAGATGTTCTGCTTGTCCTCTCAGCTCTGAAGGTTGAACCATCCTCTGCAACAGCATCAAGCACATCAACTATGGATGGGAACATGGGAACATATCAATCAAGCTAATCATGGTATTATAATGTGAACTCCAACGAGTATCACATGAGCGTTTAAGACTTGTTTCTTGATTTAGGCCTTGCCCACTCGGAAGCTCCCCAGTTATGAACTGATTCAACTACTCTAGTTGCTTGCTTCTCCTTAAGAAGATCTAGACGTTTGCATGAACCTCCAGCAATATTCACCACATTAGCAACAAAGTTAAAAAATGTGGCAATTTTATTATTATTTTTTGCCACAGCTACAAGAGCCAATTGCAATTGATGAGCAAAACAATGCACATAATATGCACTTTCATTCTCCTTCATTATAAGAGTTTTAAGACCATTGAACTGACCTTGCATATTACTAGCTCCATCATAACCTTGCCCACGCAATCTAGACAAGCTTAATCCATGCCTACAAAATAAATCTTCAACTGCTGCCTTGAGTGAGAGAGCAGTAGTATCAGTAACATGCTCAATGCCTAAAAAGCGCTCAACAACATGGCCTTTCTTATCAACATACCGCAATGCAACTGCCATCTGCTCCTTTGTTGATATGTCACGAGATTCATCAATAAGAACAGAAAAAAATGCATCTCCAAGCTCCATAATAATAGCATTAGAAGTCTCAACTGCTGCTGCACTTACAATGTCCTTCTGAATTGCAGGAGAAATCATCATATTATTTTCAGGAGCATTTCTTAATGTAACGGCTTTGATATCTTCATTGTGGTCTGCAAGAAATTTCAAAAGCTCAAGAAAGTTTCCTTGATTACTTGAATCCTCTGATTCATCATGACCACGGAATGCAAGCCCTTGTCTCAAAAGAAATCGAATGCAGTCAACTTGATGCATTTAAGCGAGTCCGGTACTCAATTCGAGCTTGGTCTGTCTGCTTAAAATGAAATGACTGAATACTTTGATTTGGCTTTAATAGATCTTCAAACATTCTCCTAGCTTGGTTGTGAGAACTATTGATTCCTCCTTCATGAATTCTGAGCTTTTCTGGACACTTCCAATTTGAGAAGCCTTCAGTAACAAATGTATCACCACCAGCTTGTTCTCCAACATCACGTTTGAAGAGATAGCAATATAGACAAAATGCAGCATCTTTTGCTATGCTATACTCTAGCCAATCGAATCGAGTAAACCAACCTTTGTTGAACCGTCGGTTATTAGCACCATATGTTTTATATGGAAAATTATGTTCCTTAGGTTGGCAAGCTTTCCTTTGTGCATATGCTCTACGGACTTGATCTCGATCATTAGGATGATAATCCGTAATTCGAAGTCGTAAGCCCGGATCAGATGGAAGATCTGCCAAATTAATTTCGGCTCGATCTTGTTTTGAAGAAGAGTTATCAACTCTTTTTGTAGAAGAAGAAGAGTTATCAACTCTTTTTGTAGGAGGTGGTAATTCTAATTCTGACTTTCTTTTAAAATATTTCTCCATTACTGTTTCAAAAATATTAAAAGAAAAACAATGTTCATAAAATAAAACTAACCCATCATAAATTATAAATTTAACATTTTTTAAATTTTTTACATGCCACAATCACAAATATAATTCACAAATCATAAACAATTATAATTCACAAATCACAAACGACAAAGGTTACATTAGCCGACAAAAGCTACACCAGTTTCCACTATATTACACAGTAACAACTAGCAAAAAAATATTCACAGACACATCATAACGCACTGACTAGCCTGATTCAGAAAAAAAAAGAAAAAAAAAAAGTCACTGAACTACTGAAGTCCGGGGACCACTTCACATGGTCCACTCGGACCACTCACCAACACCAAGCCAGCACATGGCCAGCACTCAGCAGAAAGCAGTCAAAGCACATCAAAATAGGCAGCAAACAAAATAAATATTCACCCAACTAGCCAAGCCAAAAAGTCAAGTCTTCAAAATTAAAAGAGAGTCACGGCAGAGAGCAAAGGAGAGAGAGAGAGAGAGCATACCAGTGGCAGTCGGTCTCCTCGCAAGCTCGCCTCCTCGGCTCGGGTCCAGGCCGCGTGAGGCGTCGAGCTCCGGTCCAGGGCTCCAGGTGTGAGGCGTCGAGCTCCGGTCCAGGCGTGAGGCGTTGAGGCTCGAGCTCGGGTCCAGGCGTGAGGCGTGAGGCGTGAGACTCACAAACCAGCCGATCTGCTTCAACAGGAGCCTAATCAGCCGGTCGGTGGCCGTAGATGGTGGATCGGTGGCTGTGGAGACGGGAGGGAGCCGATCTACTTCCGTTCTCTCGCTCTCTCTCTCTCTCTCTCTCTCTCTCTCTCTCTCTCTTTCGAATGGCAATCGGTCAATCCGAGTATGTGTTTTGGGCTGATTTGTTGGGCTGATTGGTTTAAAAAATAATAATAATAGAACTAAAATTAAAATCAAGTCTGTGTTGTTGGGCTGATTTGTTTTTATTTGGGCTGATTTGTTTTTAATTAGACTAATGTGTTGTTGTTGTAATTTTATTTTTGGGCTTTTAAGATATTATTGGCCTTTTTCTGTGTTATTTGTGTTGTGGTAAATGTTATAATTTTAGATTGTTTAGGGTATTTGATAGGATTTGAAACAAAATTGAGGGTGGGCATTTTTAACAAATCTATATTTTTTGATATTATATATACCTACTAATTTTTTTTTTTTCAAATTTGAGGGTGGGCAATTGCCCACCCTGGTCATACATTACATCCGCCCCTGCATATCAATCATGGTTGAAAAATCTTAAGAAGAAAAGTTTTCAAAGAAAGCAACTTGATTGATTGAAAATCAAGAAGAATGCAAGACAACATTTATGGCTATAAATACTACCCTTTCTTCATTTCTAAATATCAAGCATACAAGAGAAATCAAAGATAGAAAAGATAACATCTTATACATCAATCCATCCTTCTCAAGCTTATATTTTCATATCATTCAAAATCCTTGATTGAAAAATCAAATTTCTCTAAACACTTTTTGAGCCATATTGATCAAATCCTTGATATACTATTAGAGTGAGCATATTGTGTACAATTACTCTTTGAGAGAGCCTTATCTTGTACAACAAATACTTTGTTGAAACCTGTGAGTATTTTGTTAGGGTTTTGGTATAAATCCTAAGGAGTGAAAAGGATTTTTCACTCGGTGGTTACTCTTCACTGTGTAAGGAAGATTTGTAACGGTTTTATCTTCACCCGAAAGAAGATTGTTAAATAGTGGATTTGGGGAATCCTCAAGAAGTGTTCTTGAGGCGGGGACGTAGGCACGGAAGCCGAACCTCGATAACAATCATCGTGTTTGATTTTCTCTCTCTCTATCTCTTACATATTTAATTGCTTATATATATACTTGTGCTTGATTTCATATCATATCTATATTGCAATTGAATTGTGATCAAACATTTGCTAAATCAACATTTGCTATTTGAAGATAGTTTTTAATTCCGCATTTAAATCGAAAAAGTTTGCCTCAACCTAAATCACCCCCCCTCTTAGGTTGATATTTGGGTAACAAGCATACATAATAATAAAATATATATATATATATATATATATATATATATAAATATATATATATATATATATATATATATATATATATATATATATATATATTCAACCATAAGCCCCAAAATAACATCTTTGCTACATATGAATAATAACAGTGCAAATCACCTATACTTACCATGTTTGATGTAGAGCCATCTCCATAAGCACTACCTCCAACCTAGGCCATCCAATCACAATTAAACCAAAATTAATAAACAATAATAGACTAGGATATTAAAAGAAGTGTGGTCTTTTAATTATGTACCCCAGTAGTTGTGTAGAATGAGCAAAATTCATAGCAGCGGCAGTGTTCCTTTTCTTCTTTGGTTTTGAAACCGCTTCCTCCATTGATGACTTTAGCCGTTTCATCCTAGGTCAACCCTTACGCTTCACAACCATAGGACTCCTTACAACTTCAGTCCTAACAACATCAGGAGCAGCTCCAACACTATTCTTTCTCTGAGACGAGGGCTGTTTATCACATGAACGAGAAAAGTTGTCTTTCAAATCAATTAACAACTTTTCTAGAACATTGAAATTCTCTACAGACTCAGCCCCTATCTCAAGCACACCAACTGCTAGTCTATGTAACTTCTCGTACCTTTCCAAGATAGGGTTATGTTGTACATCATCTATACAAGTGGAGACGTAAGTGTGTTTTCTTTTGATATCCTTTCTCCACCTGTCTAGTATATACCTGTCAGGGAGTACAGTCACACGTTCCTGGGAAAGCACAAATAAGGCATGCCTACATAATATCCCCCTAAACTCAAACATGCGACATACACAGCCAACCAAGCATTCGGAGCTACTGAATCTCACTTCAAAAAGCTTCCCTGGGCATGCTTCGTCTTCAATCTTGTATTTGACTTCATCACCACCTCTAACAAGCTCATTTACGATACAACCCTGTCTCCCAGCAAATTCTAGTCGCACCCGCTTAAAAATCTCATGGGTGTAAGCTTCTTGGAACTGTTTCTCCATAGGAGATGATGATGAACACTCCAGCTTGCCTTTGAAACACTCAAAATCTGATAAAATCTCTTTTTCAACTTTATTCCGCATTGCCTTCTCGAATTGCTCCACAAATACTTTCAAGGTTGTAGAGCTATGTAAGTAACCATCAAAAAAGACATTCATTGATTCCAAACGTTGGGTTGACGACATTCCCGCAAAGAAATTGGAATTGAGAAATGCAGGAACCCATCGCTCCCGTTCCTCATATAACTTAGCCAACCACTCATTCTCCTCAAGATGATGCAAAGTGATGGTATGATTCCATTTTTCTTCAAACTCTTCCACTGTCATTGAATCATGCACGGCTTTAAGCAAAGAATGCTTTATATCTTGATAAGCTTCCAATCCAGCAAGCTTCACCGGCAATTTCATCGTACGTAATATGCCAAATACACCAACGATGAACAGTTTCCGGAACAACTATTTCAATGGCCCACCGCATTGCTTGGCATTGGTTCGTGATAATGGCTTTTGGAGCAATGTCACACATACTTTGCAACCATTGCCTAAATACCCACACAAACGAATCCGTGTCTTCACTTGACAATAACCCACAACCAAGTATAATAGATTCACCATGATGATTAATTCCAATAAAAAGGGTGAATGACATATCATACTTGTTTGTTAGATATGTGGTGTCGAATGTGATCACATCATTGAAGGATTCGTATGCTGCCCTACTCCTCGCATCAACTCAAAATACATTTCGCACACGTAACTCATCATCCAAATCCAATGCATGGTAGAAGTTAGAATTTTTAGCTTGCATTCTAACGAAGTAATCGTGTAAGGCTTGTCCGTCACCCTCCTTACACTTTAAACGACGTTCCTTTTCGAGAAAGTTGCGAACATCTCTTTGATTATAGGTCACATTTTCATAACCCCCTGCTTCAACGATGGAAGCCTTAATACTACTATTTATCCTAACACCGGCATTATCATTAATCAAGAGTCTCCTCCTTGTATCCGTGCTTATATGCCGAAAAGCAGCAAAATGCCTGGATTTACTAGGACTCAAATCATGATTATGATCCTCAATAAAACTCAATATCCTCCATTTTTTATCGGTAATATCCATCGAAACTTTGATCCCAGCTTCACACGCATTTTTTATTGTCGATCTCTTCTTGGAAGGATCATCAACCGAACTACTGTATCTTCCCTCTCGGTTACACTTCAAGTTTACGTAAGAAGTCTCACTAAAGCCCTTCTTTTTTCTTGAATTCCTTGTCATTGTTGCAAATCCTTTCGAATAAGTATAATGCTTATAAAATTCAATGACTTGTTGAAGTGAATCAAACTCTATTCCAACCCTTGGTTCAATCACTGAATTCCTCACACTCTCAGGTGTATCCTGCATGTTTCCCTCAACAGGCTGTGGTAAATCCTCCACAAAACTATTACTAGCACCAAAGGATCTAACACCATCCATCTCTTGTGTACTCATGACTGCAACAACCTATAAGCCAAATACCAAAGTTAATTATAACATGTAATGTAAACTCTACCAAATAATTTATCATGTACCAATAATGATATACAACCTAAACCTAAAGTATTACATTGTGACTAGTATCAATAACAGAAAACATTCAAACACACCAACACACACTCACTAAAATTATCATTAAAAAATAACATGAAAAAACCCATTAAACATCTATAGCATAATACAATAATCATGAATATTTTGCTACACCTAAAACAAGCATAATTTTTTTTTTTTTTTTCATTTTTTATTACACAAAACAATATGTACAGATTATCACTAAAAATAAACTTAAATAATATACACAACTAACAAAAAAGAAAAAGAGGAAAAAAAAAATGCATACCACGTGAACAGTGCAGTCAATGCACCAGTGCAATGCACCTCCAAAACTCCAAAACTCACGTTAAATGCTGCTCCAAATCTCAAATGTTGGTCTCTGTCTCTGCTCCAAATGGTGACTTTGTTTCAAGCTCAAGCTCAAGCTCAACCAACAATGGCAGCAACACTGTTTTACAGAAAAAAGTTTCTATGTTTAGGATTACTGTTTCATTATTATTGGCAAGAAATAATAAGTAGCAAAACTTCAAAAATCCAACCTTAGAACTGACGTGATCTTCTCGGCTAAGTTGTGTTTTTTTTTTTTTTTACTTTCTGCTTGCTGTGGCTGTTTGTTTCAGTCATGCCTGTTGAAGAAGAAGACCAGGCGGAGGGAAAAAAAAAAGCAAGGCATGCTGGATCACGTGCTTCCCATGCCCAATTTTTAGCCCAATTTTTAGTGTGTTTGGCAACAAAGATAGTTGCATTCTTCATTAAACTTGCTGATTTTGCACTTGTGGGACCTGCGGGACCCATCTCTGATATGGCCCAATCACTTACTGCCACATCCATGGTGTGAAAACACTGTTTCACACCATGGTGTGAAAGTAGCAGAGTCCAATAAATAAGTTAAGGTACATTTAATACTCTATTAAATGATGTTTTTAATTTTTATACATTTTCCAAAAAATAAAGTCAAACTATGTGCGCATATAAAAAAAATACAGAAAACCAAGATTAATTTGTGCATGCAAATCAGTCAATTATTATTATTATTTTTTATAACCTTGGGTATTCTAGCCAGTATTGTAGGTGCCTTTAAGTGGACTCGAACTAGTGACTATTGAGGAACACACCCTAAGCTGGACCAGTTGAGCTACCTATCAGGATTCAAATCAATCAATTATTGACAAGTTTATTTTAGATTTTTTTTTTTTTCCTTCTCATAAAATATAAATCAATACTCATTATTGAATATTAAATGTAACTTAACATTTGTTAGCAAGAACCATAAATAAATTAAGGGTAAAATTTAGGTACAGTTTCTTAGGTTAAGTACATTAGGTTCCCCAATTGAATTCAAACACATAGTTGCATTAACCAATAAAACATAAAACAATGTTATATTTTCCAAGAATATTTAAATTCAATATATTTGAATTCAACTAGAAACCTAATGTACTTAACCTAAGGAACTGTACTTAAGTTTTACCCATAAATTAAAAAGACCAAACGAAAAAATTGATGATGGACTTTAATTACTGTTATAACTTTTAACTATTAAATTGATATACTGTAATTAATGCTAATGAAAATAGTGTAAAAGAATTATAAAAATAATTTGAATTTTGTTAACGGATAATCCTTAGGGTAATGGTTAATTAGTATTAAATGCATACATTTTACGGAAAATAATTAGCATTAAGGGCACCCGGTATAGATGAAGTGTCACTTGAGTTGGACATTTTTGTTATCTAGTGTCTAAACAATGGAAAATTAAGGTTCATTTAAAGTTTCATTAAATGATATTTTTATACATTAATAAAAAATAAAATAAAAAATCGTATAAAAAATCGCAAGGATTTAATTCAACCAGCTGCCCACTTTTACCGGGAATAAAAATGGTGACGAAGAAGAAAATGAGGCGGAAAGTTCATAGCATGGCAAAAACCGTGTGGAAAAAAGAGTATCAGCTTTTGGAAATTTCCTACAACTACAAGAGCACATGCACATGCACATGCACATCCTCTCTGCTGTCAAAAGATATCTCCTCTCTCTCTGAAGATGTAATTATGGAATTGACTGACCAAGAAAATAATGCAACTCCCTGCAGGCCCCAAAGGAAGATTCAGTTCACAATGCATGGAAGGAAGGCAACAGGAAATTTCAGTCCTTCTGGCTGATCAAATCGTACGTGTGGAAAAAGAGTATCACCTTTCATTATTCAGTTGACCCTGGGAGGCTGGGAGTTGACGATCATATCACCATCACTAAAGAGTAATATATAATGTATTGTACAAGTGAGGTTGACACCAAGTGCTGTGTTCTCACAGATCATGAACCCGAAAGGACGTTAAAATCACAAGTGATTGCAGATACCGTTAAGGCAACATGGTTTCTTGTGTTCAGCAGGTAGTCATATTTGTCTGTTCTTTCTTAGTCTTATTCATTTTACTTACTGTTGATTTTTTTGGGCATGGATGCGTTTTGATCAAGTCGATTCTAATCTGTATGTAACACTAAAGAGTGTACAAATAATGTTATGCACTTTTCCTTTGCTTTGGATGATAATATTAATTACATGCTACCAATTTGTTTCCTCTCATTCTTTTGGATGGGAAATTATATTGTTATTCGTGGTAGTTAATGCAAATTAGTACTACTATTATGTTTGAACAACGTTATTGCCTAGAATTGCCGTCCATTTCTCCAAAATGATAATGGATGTTTAAAATAATAGAAATCATTTTTAATAGGCTCAGTCGTTGCCATAAATTCTGGTATTTGACACAGAGAGCTAAACAAACGATTGCATGACAGCATTGTATAAGTTGTTGGGGTAGGTAGATAATGCATTACAGCGACATCGAATTGTTTATTCAATTGTTTTAAATGGTTTTCACTTTTAGATTGATTGGAAGAATATCTTTAGGTAAGTAAGAAGAAGACGTTGGAAACACTAAAGCTGTGTTTGGATTCTCTATTTTGGGAATGCATTCTCTAGAATGCATTCCTATTAAAATGCATTCTCGATAATACATTCTCTAGAATGTATTTTGCTGAAAATAGTGCGTTTGGTAAAATATTGAAATTATTTATAAGAAGTGATTATACACAAAGAAATTGTGTTTGGTTAGTATTTTAAAGAATGCATTCTTCCTATTAAATAATATATTATTAGTATACATTATGTAATTAACATTTTTTTTTTAAATATCTCAATACAAGGCTAAAAATATATTTACTACCAATACAGAATTAACAATGTAATAAAGAAATAAAGTATTACGTTGTGATTTAAATTAATGTCTACAAAAAAAAAAAAAAAAAGTCATGATTTGTGCACATCTCCTTGCACACATTTTTATAAAATTTGAACAATGTAATAAAAAAATATAGAGAAATGTGTATTGTGTGTACAATCAAGATATATACAAACCATTTATGATAAAAGAAAGAAAAAGAAAAAGTAGGGAACACATCAAAAAAAGAGAAAAAGTAGGGAACAAAAGAGGGGGAAGGAAAATAAAAGAAAGAAAGAGAAAAATTAAACGAGGGAAAAAAGAGTCATTTGAGTAATAAACTGTTGTAAGTGGGTCCCATTTACTTTAGCAAAAATTAAAAGTAGAAGCTAGAATCAGAATCCAAAATATTTTGGATTCTGACTTATACTCTAGAAATGAGAATTTACAAAATGCATTCTAGGCAGAATGCATTTTGCATTTTCCAAAATCCCAATCAAACATCTTAGATTTTTTACAGAATGCATTCTATGCATAAAAATCCGTGAAATCACTTTTTAGTAGAGGATCCAAACACAGGCTAAGAAAGCAAGCTGTTTCTGATTTTGTCTACAGCTATTCCCATTTTTTTTTTGTCCAATTCATAAGATGCTATACTCAGGGGTGATCCTGAGCAAGGGCGAGTTGGACGACCGTCCTAGGCCTCACCTCAAAATTAGATCTCATCTCAAATTTTTTTAAGACCCTTATTGAAAGATCTCAATATATTTATATATACAAAAATTAATAAAAGGAAATTTCAGTCCTTCTGACTGATCAAATCGTACGTGTGGAAAAAGAGCATCACCTTTCATTATTCAGTTGATGAGGCTGGGAGTTGACGATCATATTAACATTAGGAGCGGTTTGGTTCACTTGATCTTAAATTATGTCATAATGTAACATTCCTATAATCTTTGAATTATAGAATCACATTAAGGGAGTGTTGGATTATGATGCTTGATTCATTAATTACACCCCCTTCACATTCAAAGAATGTAACATTCCAATACTTGTTTGGTTTTATCACATTCCTAGAAATTATTACAATTTTTTATAATAAATTCCAAAAGTACCCTTGTGTATAACATATAAAAACAAAATACTAAAATATCCCTAAGACCTATAACTATTAAAAAAATCATATAATTATATAAATAAATAAATAAATAAATAAAGAAGTTAAGATTAATCTCACTGTATATACACACTGTTAAGATTAATCTCAACTGTATTAAATAAATTAGGAATTGAATAAATAAGTTAAATTCACATAGTTAGTTATCTCTCTCAATCTTTCTTGACTTCTTTCTATCTCTCTTTATCTAATTTTAGATTATTTTAATAGAAAGTATAACAAAATAAAGAGTAATATATAATGTATTGTACAAGTGAGGAACTATAATATAAAAAATAGCTGAAATTTTGAATCATTTGGTGCGAATGCTATAATAAGCTAGCGCCTTTTTTTTCCCCTAGTTTCACTTTTTGTCTCAAACTTATAAATAGCTGAAATATTGCAATTTTATTTTTACTCTCTATCTTTCCTATTCTCAAAGATTTTTAAAACAATTTTGCAAAAAAATACTGTATCGAAACTAAATAGCTATATAGCCTCGTCTCTCCCAGAGACGAGTTCCAGTGGAAAAGTAAATTACACTTCATTTAAAGCATTTTTTTACTCTCTCTTGCTAAATGTTCTCATTGCTTTTTTATATAAGTAATGCTATAAACACAACATTTTCAGGGTGATGTTTCTCAATAGGTTGATTTTTAAAACAATTTTGCAAAAAAATACTGTATCGAAACTAAATAGCTATATAGCCTCGTCTCTCCCAGAGACGAGTTCCAGTGGAAAAGTATTGCGTGGCATTTTCAATAGTATTTCGTGGCAGTTTGACGTGGCAGAAATTTTCGCGCTGGAACTCGTCTCTTGTAGAGACGAGTTGCACAAAATAAATCCCACCTACTCCAGCGCGAACACTGTTACTTAAAAAAATCTGGGTTGAAACTCGTCTCTGCTAAAGACGAGTTCCATTGAAATTAACTGAGATTATTTTTTTTTTAAAAAAAAAATTTGGGCTGGAACTCGTCTCTGGTAGAGACGAGTTCCATTTAAAATGAAGAGAAAAAAAGGGGCTGAACTCGTTCTACAGAGACGAGTTCCATTGAAAATTTTCAGTTGAGATTATTTATAAAAAAAAAAAAAATAAAAATAAAAAACAAATGTGGGCTGGAACTCGTCTCTGATCCATTCAAATGGAACAGAAAAAAAGGGGCTGGAACTCGTCTCTGGTGTCTTGGTAGTTGAGATTATTTAAAAAAAAAAAAAAATCTCGGCTGGAACTCGTCTCTACCAGAGACGAGTTCCATTGAAATTTTTCAGTTGAGATTATGTTCCATTGAAAAAAAGGACCTTGAAATCATTTAGGTGAGATTATTTAAAAAAAAAAAAGGAACTTGAAATTGGAACAGATGAGATTATTTAAGAAAAAAATATATATATTTTGGCCAGACGAGTTTTGCCTTCTTAAAAAAAGAATTTATCTGAAAAGAGACGAGTTTTGCCTTCTTAAAAAAAGAATTTATCTGAAGAGAGACGAGTTTTACAGAGAAATATGGTTAGCCCTTAAATGAAAACAGGTGAGAACCGGTGGGCCATAAATGGAAAAAAGTGGAACTCGTCTCTTCTAGAGACGAGTTCCATTGAAATATTTCGGTTTTTCAGCCACTTTCATTTCATTTTTTCTCTGCTCTCTCTCTCCTCTTTACACTTAAACCATATTTGAATCGTTTTCTTCGTTGTTGTTCACTTTTCCAACATCATTGATCAATAAAAAGGTAAAACAATATAAATTTTGTCAAATATGCTTATAGTTTAATATAACAAATATTATCTTAGATTTGTTTGATTTATTTTTTGAAGAAGTTTTAGTATCATTTTTTTATTTATATGTTGTTTAAAGTTATTAGCTTATAAACTTTTTTTGTGGGTGTTGAACATTATTCCTTTGGTAAGCATGAAGCATCTCTCTATTTTTTGTTTGAACATGAAGTAACAAGCTATAACGTGAAGTATGTGGTATTAAGTTGAATAATCATGAAGCTGTAACGTGAAGTATATATGTTTGAATAATCCAGTCGCTTGAATTAGTGCTCCAGGCGACTGAGTCAGGCAGAAGCTCCCAGACACGACTAGGGGTGGGATCGGGTCGGGCGGTTCGGGTTTTGGACAAATCCGTTGTCCGTCCGTAGAAAATAATCTCACGGATAATCCGTCCGTTAACCGTCCGTTGAAATGTTCGGGCGGGCGGGTGGTCAGGTTTATAGGCTTGCAAATGGGCTTGACTGGAGTAGAACCACCAGCTTGTTGGGTGCAAGCAGATTCAGGTTCAGGTTGTGAGACACCAACCTCAACTGGAGTAGCACCAGCATCAACTGGAGTAGCACCAGCATCACCAGATTCCATATCCTATTTTTTACACAAACACAAATACACAATAATCTCAATCAGTCATCCCACAAACCCCACAAACACAGCTCATCAGTCTGCACAATAATCACCATTGAAACACACACAACTAAACATTAAACAACATAATTATCCCCAATCTGTAAACACTACCGAATCTGTAAACATAATTAGAATCAGATAAAATATAAAACTAAACACTAAACAACAACAATAATCACAATCAAAGCTACTATACTAAAAAATAAAACAAAAACTTACTTTGTATGCTCAAATCTGAGAGTTTTGAGACTTGGTGAGGGAGATATCAAAGGCTTGGGAGCTCCGGCGGTGTGAGAATGAGCTTTGAGGCGGCGGTGTGAGCGAGGGAGAGAGGGACAGCTTGGAACGGAATTGAGAGAGAGAGAGAGAGAGGGAGGTGAGGCCGAGAAGTGGAGGCTAGGCCGTGACTCGTGAGGACTTGTGAAGCCGTGAGGTTGAGGGCGTGAAAGGTGAGCCGTAGAACTTGCGATGAGAGAGAGAGTATGAGAGCAGGTAGCTTACGGGTTTGAATGCACTGACTAAAGAAGTAAAGAGTAAAGAGTAAAGGTTAAGGACAGTATTCAGTAAAGGGCTACTTGGGGTACGGGTAGTATGAACTATGGGAATCTGAAATTACAACTTTCTAAAGAAAAATAGGGAAATGAAAAAGACACGACATCCAGTCGACTGGACCATCAATCCAGGCGACTGGATCAGCCAAATACGTGTCATCCAGTCGACTGGATTGGTGGTCCAGTAGACTGGATTGGGCACAAACTCCAGACTTTCCAAAAGCTGTCAAATCCAGTCTACTGGATCTAAATATTTCAACCTATTGTGCACTAAATCTAGTCTACAAATCCAGTGCACTAAATTACAACTTAAATACTCTAAAAGAAAAATAAGGAAATGCTAAAATTTCTAAATATACATTGCAAGGTACGTACAATGTTATAGGGAAATTTTTATTTAAAAAAATAAAAAACAAAAAACAATAAAGCTACAGAGAGAAAACTTGTAAAATCTGATGACTAACCCTTGAATGGGCTGATTGTCATCATTAGCTCGAGGGTTTTTATTTTTCAAACTATTGAGCAAAAATACACTGTTTTGAAACTAAGGACTCAACTTTCTGAAACCCAAAATTTCTAAAGTTAAAAGGGGGAGGTGAGAGAGAAATTTCTTTACCTGGTTTCCAGTGGTCACCGGAGCAAGCGAGAGGAAGTTGCGACGGAGAGAGAGAGACAGAGAGACTTGAGACTGAGAGAGTTTCAGCTTTTGAGACCGAGAGAGTAAGAGAGAAACAGAGTTGTTGAGAGTTTCAAGTTTCAAGGTGTTTCAGGCGGGCTGGCGGGGAGATAGATATTTTTTTCATTTTAAGTGGAACTTTTTCTCCGATTGTGCAGACGTGGCAAATTGAAGCGGGACATGGCAAAATGGAAGTGGAACTCGTCTCTAGGAGAGACGAGTTGCAAAATTGAAGTGCAACTCGTCTCTCCTAGAGACGAGTTCCAACTAGAACTCGTCTGTCCAAGCGACGAGAAGGCTATTTCCCTCAAATGTTTTGAAACAGTATTTTCTTGCAAAATAGTATTAAAAATGATATTATTAAACAAAAAAAATCCAACATTTTCATAATACTTAACACCTCAGCATTATTATGTCCCTAACTTTATTGTTTCAATAAACTTATTCATCCTCCATTCCTTCTTAATCAGTGCAAGCTACTTCGGTTATTAGATTAGATACCAAATTGTTGTTTTTGTGACATGTTCTACACATTGACACATTTCAAATTTTATATGTCGAAGTTCATTTACAAGAATATAATAATGAGACACAAAAATGTTTTGAGTACCAATTTGTTAGATATTTGTTATTTAAAATAGGTTGTAATATCAGACACAACCTCTGATTATATTATTACTATTGATTTAGTTCTAATTGATACATGACACTAACACATCTTGCTAAAGTCCAATTCACACCAAGACATCCTCTCTAACGCAACCAACAAGCACAAATTTGAGACATGGTGTTTAGCTCGAATCACAAACAAGCAAACTAGAGTTGAGCTAATCAAAATGATGCTAGGTGAAATAAATTATGTCATCCATTCATCCAACAAAGTGGTCATCCCTGTGGGCTCAAAATTTTTAATTTATCATCTCTGGCAATTTTTACAAACTTTCTTCAAAGCAAAACCATAGCCCCAATTTGTGCTAACATTTTCTCTCTTTTATCGATTTCTTCTTTTCCACTCTTCTTTTACAAAATCACTTACCTGAATTCTTTTTTGATAAAATAAATCGATATTTATTAATCCAAAAAAAAAAACATAGGCATCACATCTGCAGTGGCAAGCCCAACAGACATAGTTATTCTTAAGTGCAGATTACTATGCTCAAGAAAACACATAAATTCAACCACACAACAGACATAAAAACATTCAGGAAACTAGATTTTTTTTTCTTTTATCATTATTAATATGAAAAAGAAAAGAGCATAGGGGCAACAGACATACACAGCCAATGTACTAAAGGACCCCCCCGAAAATAATGCTTATTCATAAAATAATGTTTATGAAGATGGCCTTGCTGCCTGCTCTATAATTATAGCAATTGGCTTAAAAATTCTAGAGAAGTATTAAAAGAAACTCATCAATATTTTCTGTTGCACTGGTGAAATGAAGTCATCACAAAAGTGGTTGAGTTCGCTAATGAATGTATACAATAGAAGAGGGGGGATTTCTGTCATTCATACAAGAGGTCTATGTCATGAATGTGAACCTTGTTTTATTATCATTAATAAAGAGCTTGAATTCATCCTATGTAAGAAGAAATATTTTTGGATGGAATGGAACATGGAAGAAAGTTATTATAAATTGGGTAATTTACAATTCTCATATCTTAAAAATAAGAAAGACCCCCAAACATAATTTATCATGGACCGCCTGAAATTTAGAATGTTATGTTAGAGCCAAAGGGACTTGTTCATATTTTTCAGAAACGGCCAAGAAATGATTAGTACAAAAACACATGCATTATACAAAATCCAATTGAGAATCAGGGCAAATAAGCAGTAAAAAAAAAAAACCCACAAATCCAAGAAATTTGAAATATGCATATAATGGTAAAAATCACATGAAACCCATAATTTTTTTTTTCCTTGCAGGACTCGTTTTGTTTGGCATCTAAGAAAGTAAAGAAATATAATAAATAGAGAAGCAGATCGGTACCTTACGCAAAGCTGGCTAGATTTTCTCGGGAAACAAACAAAGGCTATGAGCCCTAGAAATGAGAGAGTGATAGTAGTAATTAATTTCTAGTTTGCTTCTTGGAATCCAATCAAGATACAATTAAAATCTCACAAAGAAAATCACAAAAATACAATGATTTATACAGAAAATGAAGGAAAGCAAAAAAAAAATTTGAGAATTGAGAACTTACTGATGAAAGCTTCGATGTCTGGAAGTTAGAACGCGATTATTCCAGCGAGACTCCGACGATCAAGCACCATTGAAACCGTATGATGAGCCATTGCTAGAGAGAGAGGCAGAGACGGCTAGGGTTTTGAGAGTTTGAAAAAAATTATAATAGTGGCAAGTTTTGTAAATAAGAGTGATTGGGCTGGACAATTTTGTCAACAACATAAATTTTGCACAAATTTGCACATCAAGCGTGTTTTTAAAGAAATAGAATGTGAGATTCTTCTAATGTAATAAGGTAATCCCATCACACAAATTTTGGGTGATGTAATCACTTTTGTAATGTTACATTAGGAATATTTAAACAAACCAAACACTATAATGTTCCATATTACTCTAATGTTATTACTATCACAGGTATATCACGCAAACCAAACGCCACCTAATGTCCTTACTTTGTCAAGTCTGGAACTGGAGTAGCATGCAATTGGATCAGATGCATGTTTATGTAAAATCAGGTCCGAAATGTTGAGAAAATGTATATTCTTTAGATCCATAATTAATCCTCATTCATATATATATATATATATATATATATATATATATATATATGTATATTAATGTCCTTACTTTGTCAAGTCCGGAACTGGAGTAGCATGCTATTGGATCAGATGCGTGTTTATGTAAAATCAGGTCCGAAATGTTGAGAAAATGTATATTCTTTAGATCCATAATTAATCCTCATTCATATATATATATATAAATTCTTATAAGCCATATAAATAACGTACAAAATTTCAACTTATAAGAAACAAGTATATATGTGTGAGGGGTATTTTTGTACTTGTGCCACATGTCGCACCGAGATTAATGGTGACGTTGGCTAAGCTTTGAAAGGAAAGGGAGTCAAATCCAAAATTCAACCGAGGGCCCAAAAGTTGGCCCAAGGGCTAGTGAGGTAGCTTCCGTACATAGTTGAAGACCGAATCTACCAAAGCCCAATAAGTGTGGATGATGACCAAGAAGGCCTAGTGAAATGATATGATTAATAGAAGCCTACAAACAATAATGAAATAAGGTCTTTCACTATTTCATGAATAAACCGGACTTAGAACATGACAACTTTAATCAAAACACATAAAGTCATTGGTTTCTCAATCTCCTGTTGACATCTACTGCAAAGTAAAAGTTACTAATAACGGACTTGTTGAAACTAAAAAAGAGTTTGATTTAGTGGGAGAGAGTTAGTCTCATGAAGTATGCATGAAGGTGAGAAAATGAAGTGTTTGGGCCTTTTATGGAGTTAGTTTAACAGTGGGAGGGTATTACGATTTCAACAGGACATTCTAGGGTTTGGGCCCAGACATCTTTTGTAGGGATTTTCCGAGAGAAAATAGAGCCCAGACATCTATTGTAAGGCACTTTCTGAGAGTTAAGCTCAAATCTTAGTATTTTCAAATTGGACTCGTGTTTAGGATTAGGGATTGAAGTTTTAAGATTGAAGATAACCTTAGAACTTCTTGTTTTGGGTTTCTACTAAAGAATGCTCTAGAGATGGACAACTTAGCCTTCACTTAGAGAAGTCTTTGTCTAATTCTTGTGCTAATTGTCTTGATGATGATTAAAGATTCAATGGGGCCTTTTTATAGAGGTCATTAGGTTAGCTTAAGTTTGTGGGAAATTAGACTTCTGATTTCCCTTAAGCTATTAGACTTCAAAACTTAACCATAAATGGTCTTTTTTCCTTGGGGAGGAGCTCAAGTTATTCCATAAATGGAAATGGGCATGGTCTCTCCTAATTTTGGGGCAAGGCCCCCTTCTGCCTTTGAAATGGCTGGTCAGAAGCATTTAATGCTTGATGGGTTGGTTTTGGTGAAGGGTTGTCTCAATGCATGCTCTATAGGCTTTGGTTTCCACAAGCTAGCAACCATGCCTCTCAGCAGACTCAGTGCCAGCTGATTAGTGGTTACCAAGGCCTTAGGACTTACTCCCCTCCTCCAAACCACACACTTCTGTAGTCTCAACAAGAAAGAGGAATAGTACCCTCACAAGTTTGGGCCGTGGGGTTACTTCCTTAGTCCTTTTAGGACTGAACCGGGGATGGGCTGTGAGTTCACATCCTATTCCCAAGTCCCCATGGCATGTCTGATGGTCCATGGGGTTGTTGTCCAGAGGCCCACATACAGGTTGTCCAAGGTTGGGAAGGGGTCTTGGGCCTCTTATGCTTAGGCCTCAATGATTTCTTTAATTGAAATGCATATGCTTTAGGCCCAGAACAACAATAAGGGCATGTTTGGGCCAAAGACTCCACACGGGTCCCATTGGGCTTGCACAAGGCCAAAATGCTCTATAGTGGGCCCAAATGGTTTATTTAATACAAAGTAAGGTAATTTTACGGGCTGGGCTTAATGGGTGAGTTTAGAACCCCTTCAATTAGGCCCAATTAATTATTGGGATCTTGTTCATATAAGGATCCAAAAAATAGGCACGTACAATATGTTATAAGTGTGGAAGAGTCGGACACTACAAGAATAATTATAGAGTTAAAAATAAAATAAATGAGCTCACATAATCAAAGTAAGTGCATAAGCTTTTATTTTATTTTTAAAATTCTACGAATTTTATCTTAAAGAAAATTCATCAGATGATAATTTGTCAGATATTAGTGAAAGTGGAATAAAATTATGCCAATGTGAAAATGAAAACGTCTGTACATGTAAAAGAACTATCAAACACTTA
Source organism: Fagus sylvatica (assembly GCA_907173295.1). NCBI lineage: Eukaryota > Viridiplantae > Streptophyta > Magnoliopsida > Fagales > Fagaceae > Fagus > Fagus sylvatica. The sequence goes on from OU015768.1 coordinate 328,930, forward strand.
ATAAAAGATGAAAGAATAATATTTGAATTAATAGATAAAATAGATGAACCAGAAATAAAATTTCAATTCCTAGTGGAACTTGGAGAGCCGGACAAACCCTTAGCGAAAGAAAACAAAATGGATTATAATTATACTAACATATCTAATATCTTTAAAAAGAAAAGAATCCAATAATAATTCAAGATCTTCAATTAGAAATGACTCAAATAAAACAAGAAATTAGAGATTTAAAAACTGAATTTAACATTACAAATGAACAATTAGTTCAAGAAATTTTTGCTTTAAAATATGAAAATTAAAGGAAAATATTAAAAAATTTCAGCCACAAGTAGAAGAAGAACATGAAGATAAAGGTAAATTAATAACTCAAACAACCATTGAAGAAATCAATAATAATGAACTCTTTATTAATTTAATAGACAAAATAATATTTTAAAAATGGTATGCAGGAGTAAAAAAAGTAATAAATAAAAAATATGAATTTCTCACCACAGTTGCATTAATAGATTCTAGTGCAGATTCAAACTGTATACACGAACGAATGATTCCAACAAAGTTTATTGGAAAGATTACACCAAGAGAGTGGAACAAAGTTAACCATTGATTTCAAACTTTCAAATACTCATGTATGTAATAATATTGGAATATGTATTAACTAATTTTGTTTTGGTAAAATAAATGACTTCTAGAGTAATATTGGGAAATCCTTTCATAACCTTACTTTATCCTATCAAAGAAGTTTCAGATGAAGGAATTACGACAAAAACTTTAGGACAAAAAGTAACTTTAAATTCATTATGCCACCTATTATAAGTCACAAGACGTCATATATTTGTTAAGAGATATGGCAATTTCTAAAGAAATAAATATAATTTCAAAACATAGAGAAAAACAAGTACTGTTTTTAAAACAAGCTTTAAAGTATAAAAAGAATTCAAGAAAAATTAATTCCTGTGTTACAACAACAAATTAAAAACGTTGAATGAAAATTAAAATCAGAGATTTGTGCGAATTTACCCAATACATTTTGGCATAGAAAGAAACATATTGTACAATGGGTAAAACTTAAGTATAGTTCCTTAGGTCAAGTACATTAAGTTCTTACTTGAATTCAAATACATTAAATTTAAATATTCTTGGAAAAGATAATTTAATGAAATGAAGCATGTGTTTGAATAATTAGGGAATTTAATGTACTTGACCTAAGGAACTGTACCTAAGTTTTACCCTTGTACAATTACCTTATGAAACGGATTTTAATGAAAGAAATATACCCATAGAAGAAACACCAATTAAAATGAATCACTAATTATTAGAATATTGCAAGAGAAAAATAAAATACAGATTAGATAAAGGATTAATTAGAAAAGGAAGATCATCCATGGAGTTGCTTAGCTTTCTATATCAAAAAAATGCAGAACTAGAAAGAGGAGCACCAACATTAGTCATCAATTATAAACCCTTAAACAAAGCTCTAAAATGGATCAAATATCCAATTCCTAATAAAAAATTTAATTTTCGAGAGTTTATATAATGCGTCAATATTTTTCAAATTTGATATGAAATTAAAAGTGGTTTTTGAAAAATTCAAATTGATGAAAAAGATATATATAAAACTATTTTTAATGTCTCTTTTGGACATTTTGAATGGAATCTTCTGCCTTTTAGATTAAAAAAAATTCACCAAGTGAATTTCAAAAAACATAATGAATGATATTTTTACACCTTTCAAAACTTTTCAATTGATTACATTGATGATGTATTGAATTTTTCGAGTCAATTAAAATCAACATTGGGAGCATTTGGATAGATTTATTAATATTATAAAACGTAATGGATTAGTTTGCCTACAAAGACAAAATTAGATTTTTGGGACATAAAATTTACCATGGAACTATAACCCCAATAGAAAGATCAATTCAATTTGTTGATAAACTTCCAAATGAAATAAGAGATAAAAATCAACTTCAAAGATTCTTAATTAGGAAGTTTAAATTATGTGTCAGACTACTACAAAGACCTTAGGAAAATTTGTAGACCTTTACTTGAAAGGTTAAAAAAAAAAAAAAATCTCATCCTCTTTGGTCTAGTAATCATTCTGAGATTTTCAAGAAAATAAAAAATCATGTCAAAATTCTCCCATGTTTAGGTCTTCTTTCCCCGGATTCATTCAAAGTTGTTGAAACGGATGTTTTTGAGCTTGGCTATAAAGGCATTCTGAAACAAAAAGTTACAGATTCAAAAAATAGCAAATTGTCTGTTTTCATTCAAGTGTATGGAATGTTGCAAAACAAAATTTTAGTACAATTAAAAAAGAGATTTTAAAAATTGTTTTATGTATATATTTCGAAATTTCAAAATGACCTTTTAAATTAAAATCTTTTGGTAAAGAGAATTAAATTGTATTTCTAATTTTTAAGCAACATATATATATATATATATAACACTGTTATAAATTGAAATTTCATCATATTAATTTTTTTCTGAATTGATAGATCAACAGGATTGAAATCGTTAGATACATTTGTCAATATTATTTTAAAAAATAAAAATAAAAATGAGGGTTAGCTAGTTGTATCACCTACAAAGATAAAATTATTACAAGTTAAAATCAGATTTTTAGGACATAATATTTACCAAGGAACTATAATTCCTATTGAGAGATCAATTCAATTTCCCAATAAATTTCCATATGAAATAAAAAACAAAATTTAACTTCAAAGGTTTTTAAAAAGTTTAAATTATGTATCAAATTATTATGAAAACCTTAGAAAGTATGCAAACCTTTGTTCCAAAGATAACATAAAATCCTCCTCCTTGGTCTTGTCAGCATACTTATATTGTCAAGAATTTTTTTTTGTTTGTTTTTTTAAAGCGTTAAATTCCTTCCTTATCTAAGTCTTCCTTCTCTAGATTCTTTTAAAATTGTTGACACTTGACACTAATGACTCTGAGTTTGGTTGTAGAAGTATTCTTAAACAGAAAGTACCAAATTCAAAAAATGAGCAGATTTTTCGTTTTTGTGCAGATGACTGGGATGTTGCACAACAAAATTTAGTACAATAAGAAAAAGATTTTATCAATTTTTTGTATGTATTTCAAATTTTTAACCTACAACATATTAAATTTCTATTCCTTTTATTTATTTTTTATTTTAAAAATATGGATGTGGGTTCCAAATTTTTTATTATTGATTTTTATTTTTGGGTTTGAATTCTCTATCACTACAAGAAATTTGGTCTTTAGCGACGACACAAAGTCGTCGCTGATACTCTAAAAGTTGTCGCTAATTATCATTAGCGATGACAAAATCGTTGCTAATTGTCATTGCTATTGCTCCGTCACTATTAGAAATTCAGCAACGACATTTAGTCGTTGCTATTATAATACCATCAGCGACGACATTTTCGTCGCTAATAGTAACAATCGTCGTTGCAAATAACTTAAGCCATTAATAAATAAATCGACTATACGTCACTATTTGCGACGACAAATATGTCGTTGCTGATTGTAGTATAACAGCGACGACACAATTGTCGTTGCTAATATGTAAATATCAGCGATGACACAATGTCGTCGCTATTTACTTTTTTCATTTTTTAGATTTTTTATAGTTTTCATTCTGCTTTTTACATTAATATTGAAAACACATTCATACATTATCATACAACAATTCAATAAACAAATAGTCATAAATTCATTACATCTATTAAATTGACACATAGAATAAAAGAAAAACAATACTCAAGTCCAATCTATTGTATACAAAGTTTAAATTTCACACTATTCTCAATCACATTAAAACATAGTCTTATCAACTAACTAATTAAATGTCCTCATGAGAAATATATAGACTTGAAACTTGTTGCATTGGGATGGATCTCCCCTCAATATGTGGGTCATGACACGAAACATTTCTTCCTCCTGAAGTAAAAAACAAAACCCAATATAAAGGTTACCAAAATAGATGACAATGCTTACTAAATAGGTGCATCAAATTACATTTAAAGTTTCAAATGAAAAAATCTTGAAGATCATAGATATGTTTGAAAGGATTTAAACAAACATCAATTTAGGAACTAAATCATGTCTATAGAATAATTTTAACTCAATATAATCAGAGTAAGAAAATTAAACCAGAAAACGTTATAACAAACAAAGGTTACATAGTTCATACTTTTCATTTGGGTTTCAAATAACAAAACCAAGGCATGATAAAATTCACTCAAGTAGTATACATGCCAAACAATACTCACACTAAATTACAACTCAAATCAATGAATCGAATTCAATAATTAATTCCCCAAACTTCCAGTATTTTCAGCTTAACATTAAGCAGATTTCTGCAGATCAGTCATTTTATAAATTTTATTTGGAACACTTAAAGTTATCAAAGTAACTTGAAATTTAACAGGGATGACCTCATATATATGTACAAGCTACCACAGAAAATTCAGATCAAGATAACATCTCTAGAATTTATTAAAATTCTCGTCAGGGATATCATATATATGGTAAACACAAATCTGTCCTGACAGATTTAGTGTCTCATAAGAAAATTAATAACTCTTTCAATATCAATCCAAATACTATAATTCTTGATTCTAAACTCAAGCCCTGTGTGTTAACTTTCATTATATTCATCTTTTGTATCCAGATTCCACATATATAAATTACTATGAATATTTAATCACTACAAACACAGACACTGTCCATTTGACAGATTTGTAGGATTTTCTTATAAATTCTCAAAAGGTATTCAAATAACCATATTTTCAAATGAGATTTTAAACACTTATACTAGACATATAATAAATCAATCTTCAACAAACCGTTTCCCAAATTACCTTTTACAAAAATCCCAGAATTTCATACAAATTTCTGCTCACTGCAGAAAACAGAAACAGAGGGTATTCTTCATCAAAAACTTAAAAATCACCCATGGTCACACATATACTCATGAACCAAGAAGAATATCAAATCCATAAGCAAAACCACATATAAACATAACAAAACTCAAAGATTAAACCCCCAATATCAAAACCCTAACTAAATTTCATCAATCAAACAATCTCAATCATACCCACTTCTAAACCTTGATTAAAATCATAAGCTCTTACCTTAATTGATTATCAATCTTGTTCTTGCTGTGAGAATGGTGATTTCTATGAAGGAAATTCAGATGTAGATGGTGTGAGAGAGAAACGGGTGAGAGAGAGCTAGAGAGAACCAAGTGGGAGCAGAAAATATAAGCAGAAAATGAGGTTGGGGTTTTAGTTTAGGGAAAATATAAGCAGAAAATATATACAGAAATAGTGACTCATCACTATTTGATAAATTACAATCTTACTCCCATTATTTGGTAAAAAAAAATTTTCAAATTTTTTTTTTTTTCAAATTTTTATACATTTTTTTTTTTTACAAAGACTACGGATTTTATCATTTTTTTTTTTTTTAAAAACTGAACCTCTTTATAATGCTTTAAACTATGATTAAAATAAATACTAAAATTTAGGATTTTAAAAATGGTCACATATCAGCGACGACACACAATATCGTCGCTATAAAGTACTTATAGCGACGATTTACAATGTCGTCGCTAAACGGTTAATAACTTAATATAAATCCTATATTTTATTATTATTTTAGTCACGTATCAGCGACGACACACAATATCGTCGCTATAAAGTACTTATAGCGACGATCCAAAATGTCGTCGCTAAACAGTTAATAACTTAATATAAAATCTTATATGTTATTATTATTTTGGTCACGTATCAGCGACGACACACAATATCGTCGCTATAAAGTACTTATAGCGACGATCCAAAATGTCGTCGCTAAATGGTTAATAACTTAATATAAAATCCTATATGTTATTATTATTTTGGTCACGTATCAGCGACGACACATAATATCGTCGCTATAAAGTACTTATAGCGACGATCCAAAATGTCGTCGCTAAACGGTTAATAGCTTAATATAAAATCCTATATGTTATTATTATTTTGGCCAAATATCAACGACGACACACAAAATCGTCGCTAAATAAATATATTAGCGACGAAAATAATCGTCGCTAATATAAAATCATATTTGTTATTATTATTTTTGCCACAACACAATGTCATCACAAATAAATAACAATTAACGACGACTATTGTCGTCGCTAATATAAAAAATTAATTTGCAACGTATTAACAATGACCTATAGCGACGACTTAAAAAGTCGTCGCTATTGTTAATTTGTTTTGAAAATTAGCGATGACAATATTTTGTCGTCGTTAATGCTTACTTATTAGCAATGATTTTTAGGTCGTCGTTGAAATTTTGGTCGCTAAAAGCTAAATTTCTTGTAGTGTATGGATTGAGATATAATTATCATCTTTTTATTTGATAAGATAAAAGTTCAAGGAATTAGAGCAAGTTGAAAGTTTTAGCTACCTTTGGTGTTCATTAATTCCATTTCTTGTATGTGTGTATCAAATTCACTTTCATGGACATCACTAGTTCCACCAATTAACGAGAGACTTATTATCACTTATCACTTATCACTTCTCATGCTAATAAGTAATAAATTCATTTCCATAGTACTTAAGTTGGTGAAATTGTTTGGCCACTCAATTTATGCAAAACTTTTATATATATACCGTGTTATTCATGACATCCTCTCCACACACACAAAACAAAACAAAACAAAAAATATTACGCACGTGAAATGAAACATACGCATACCTTACTTCTAAGTTCTAAATCATTATAGGAACCGAAGAATCACATAGTACCATTTGAAAATAATGACCAACGGTATTAGCAAACTTTGGTAACGATCCATCGTCTGAGGTGGGAGTGGGACTAGGAGCCGGAGTGAAATTGTTTTTGCCAAAGAGGGCTGGTGGTGGCAACATTTATGGAAGTAATAACATTTCCTGAATGCTTCATTGCAAACAGAAGCAAGAGGAGAAAGAAGAATTCCAACATGAAGGAAGCGAAGCAAAGAACGATTAATAATTTGCACCATGTTGCTATCTGGCTCAGGGTGTACTATCTCCATCACAGCTAGCCAGATTAACCGACCACCAACGAGGCACTCCATTATGAAAGTAGTTATAGAAACTATAATAGCCATTCTCGCAAGAAACATATCTATAATCTCAATCATGATTGCTCAATTGCCTGCAGTTTGGAACTGGATTTTCCTTTATAATTAAGAAAATGTAAAAGTTTAAGACTTAGCTCAACTACTCAAACACATGCAGTAGTTATAGAATTTCTGAGAGAGAAGTAATGATCTAAGGACTAAACAAGAGAGAGAGAGAATCAAGAAGTAATATTGTTGTAATGACTTAGATCATTATCATTAAGCCTTTGATTAATATATATAGCTGTAATTACAAGCTTTGACAGCCTTAACAACTTCAACAGAATAATAAATACAACTGAATCAGGTTTAACAGATTCCACTCTTTAAGAGCACGTGCTTGACACATGCTGTTTTAAGTTATCAACTCCTTACACCAAAGCTACAGTCGTATAAGTAAGACTAAGGCCTGAACGACAGGCACTCTGTGTAGTCCTAGAAACTGCAGTCGTTTGTGGCAAGTTTTGCTGAAACGACATGCGTTGATCTCCTTCTTCAACATCCCCCCTCAATCACAGGGACAGAGACCGTGAGATTGCGTTGGAGATCAATGAAGCGTTGTGTGGGTAGACTTTTGGTGAAGATGTCAGCGAGTTGATCAATAGTGGAAACAAATTTGACTTCGAGATCTTTGCGAAACACCCTCTCTCGAACAAAGTGGAAATCAACTTCAATGTGTTTCGTTCAAGCATGAAACACGGGGTTAAAGGCAATGACAAGTGCAGAAACGTTATCACACCAAAGAATTGGTGTATGGGAGAGAAAAATGCCAAGGTCTTTAAGGAGTGTTCGAATCCAACAAAGTTCTGCTGAGGCGATGGCAAGGGCCCTGTATTCTGACTCTGTGGATGATCTAGAGACTGTGGGTTGCTTTTTGGCTAACCAGGTAATGGGATTAGAACCAATGTAGACAAGATAGCCTGAGGTGGAACGCCTGTCATCAGGGTCTCCAGCCCAGTCTGTATCAGTGTAGGCAGAAAGATGCAGTGGTCCTAGTGTAAAAGCAATGCCATGATGAAGAGTACCTTGAAGGTATCTGAGGATGCGTTTTGCTGCAGCAAGATGGACTGTGGTATGGGCAGACATATATTGGCACACTTGGTGAACTGAGAAGGAAATGTCTGGCCTGGTAAATGTGAGGTAGTGAAGAGCTCCAACAAGACTCCTGTAACCATGAGGATCTGGCAGGGGATCACTTTCATGAAGAGAGAGTCTTGTGTTTGGACAACTAGGAGACTTAGCTGGTTTGGATGTTAGCATATTATGCTTCTTGAGGAGATCATGAGCATACTTTGCTTGGTTAAGGTATAAACCAGAACTGCTCCTAGTAACTTGGAGACCCAAGAAATAATGCAAGGGACCCAAGTCTTTCAAGTCAAACATTGAGGACAGTTGTGTAATCAGATTATCAAGATAAGCTGGTGTGTTGCTGGTGAGGACTATGTCATCCACATAGAGCAGGAGATAGGCAATCACAGTCTTGTTTTTGTAGACAAACAGTGAAGAGTCTGCTGTGAAAACTGTGAAGCCCAAATGAAGGAGTTGACTGGTAAAGCTCTCAAACCAGGCTCTTGGGGCTTGTTTGAGCCCATAAATGGACTTAAGCAGCTTACAAACTTGAGATGGATGGCTGGGATCAATGTACCCTTGGGGTTGAGCCATATAAACCTCTTCCTTGAGTGTACCATGCAAGAATGCATTCTTGACATCTAATTGTCTAAAGGGCCAGTTGAGAGAGACAGCCAGTGAGATGACTAACCTGACTGTAGGTGGTTTAACCATAGGGCTAAAAGTTTCTTCAAAATCCACTCCATATTGCTGGTGAAACCCCTTAGTAACAAGTCTTGCTTTGTACCTGGAGATAGTGCCATCATTATTGTATTTGAGTTTATAAACCCATTTGCATCCCACTATGTTTTTAGTGGAAGGAGCAGGTACTAGAGCCCATGTGCCTTGCTTTTGGAGTGCTTGAAACTCCTCATACATGGCATTACACCACTGTGGATGTTTAGAGGTAGTAGAATAGGTAGTGGGTTCTGTAAGATTGTAGTCAATACGGGCTGTGTAACTAAGTTTAGGTTTGAAAATACCATTTTTGCTTCGGATTTGCATTGGATGGGTAATAGGAGGAACTAAAGGTACTGGTAAATGTGAGGTAGGCAGTAAGGTTATAGTGGTAGGGATAGGGTCAATAGGTCCATGTGAATGAGAAGAGGCATGAGTCTGAGATTGTTGACTTTCTGCAGATGTCAGTGGAGATGGTAGGGGACTATTGGGTAAGGGTAAAGGTAAAGGAGGGGCATGAGGCTGATATTGTTGACTGTCTGCATAGTACAGTGGGGATTGGTGACTGTTGGGTAAGGATAAAGGTAAAGGTGAAGTTATATTCGTAGGAGAGGCAGTGTTTGACTCAGTGGATAAAGGAAGGGGTGGAAAAGTATGAATGCATGTGTGAAAGGAAGTGAGAGTAGTTATCCAAGCATTAGATGATATATTGAGTGTGTTAGATGGAGGAAGTGCATCTGTGGAGTGTGTAAGACCAGGAAATATGTGTTCATTGAACAGGACATGCCTATATGTGTAGAGTCTTTTGGTGATAGGATCAAGACACAAATAGCCTTTTGTATGAGAGGGATAACCAAGGAATACACAGGGAGTAGTTTTAGGATGCAACTTGTGTGCTGTGTAAGGTGTAAGAAGAGGAAAGCATTGACAACCAAAAGACTTTAGGTAAGTGAGATCAAGTTGTTTATGAAAGAGCATATCCCAAGGAGTTTTGTGACTCAAATTAGGTGTAGGCAACCTATTAATGAGATGTGTAGCAATAGAGACTGCATAAGACCAGTATGACATGGGAAGTTTTGACTCAGACAAGAAAGCTAAGGCACATTGGATGAGATGCCTATTCTGGAACACCATTCTATTGTGGTGTATAGGGACAAGACAATTGATGGATGATGCCTTTGTTAGCACATAATTGGTTAAATGCATTAGAGGTGAATTCACCCCCATAATCAATACGAATTACTTGGATTGGGAGTGAGAATTGAGTGTTCACCATAGCTTGAAACTGAGTAAAAATTTGATATGTGTTTGATTTGTGTTTAAGCAAGTATGTCCAAGTGAACTTAGTAAAATCATCAACAAGGACAAGATAAAATCTGAAACCAGTAGAGGATGTAATAGGAGCTGGTCCCCATAAATCAGCATGAACTAAAGCAAATGGTGTAGTAGAAGGTTTATTAGAGATTGGAAATGGCAGTTGGTGCATTTTACCAGCCAGACAGTGTTTACAATGCATTGAAGCAATAGAAGAATTACATTGCAAAGAAGGAAACAGATTGGAAAGAACCTTATTGCTAGGGTGACCTAATCTAGAATGCCATAACTGCCATTTGTGTGAAGAAACAGAATGTGCAGTGCAGGCTGTCTTATTGGAGACAAAATTGAAGAGAGTGGAGGGTTGAATGGGATAGACTCCATTCTTACTCAGGCCGTTGTAGAGCAGCCTCCCCGTAGGTAAATCCTGAATTAGAAGCTTATTAGCATCAAAATAACAACTACAGTGATTATGCAGACACAGTTTATGCACTGACAGAAGGTTGGATGCAATTCTTGGGACATGTAGAACATTTCTAAGTTGAAATTTATGGAACTTAGTATGAAGATGAGAATTACCTATGTGTTGGATTGGAAGGTTTTGACCATTACCTACAGAGACTTGTTCTGAACCTTGGTAAGGTGCTTGAGGATTAAGATTATAGGATGAAGCTGTGATGTGGTCAGAGGCACCAGAATCAGTAAGCCAGGTTTCTTCATTCTGAGTATGTTGGATATTAGAGGCACTGGCCATGGCAGCTAGTTTGGTTGTTGGATTTTTTCCTTGATAAGCAAAATCTATTCTGTGAAAACAATCAATGGCATAATGGCCTTGTTTCCAACAGATTTGGCAAGTAGGTCTTTCTGATTTCTGGTTTTGCTGGTTTTGAGGCTGTGGTGAGGTAAAGCTTGGATTGAAGCCTTGATTGTTGAAGCTTGGAGATCTGCCACCTCTGCCTCTGGTGAAGGAGTTTCTGCCTCTGCCTCGATTGGTATTGTAACCTTGATTGGCATTGTAGCCATTGGAGGGTTTGTTGTGTGACACAAACATAGCCAGAGCAGAGTTAGAGAATGGATTATTAGTTTCTTGCATGGACTGCTCCTTAATTTGAAAAAGCACTGAGAGCTTTTCCAATGAGAGAATGCCATCTCTTGTCCTAATTGCAAAAGCAAAAGGAGCATACTCTTTGGGCAAACCTTTGAGGATCACATAAAGAAGCTCCTCATGATCAGAGTGCACTCCTATTGCAGAGAGTTTATCTCTGACAGTTTTGATCCTTTGGAGGTAAGAGCTTATAGTCTCATTACCTTTCTTGATTGACTAAAGCTCCAATTTGAGGTTAAGCACATTAGCTCATGCAGTACAGGTAAACCTTTCTTCAAGTTTGTCCCATACTTCTTGAGAAGTGCTTAGGCCTACTACCATAGCTAGCACTGGTGAAGATAAGGTAGAGTATAGCAGAGTGAGAAGAGCTTTGTCTCTCTTCTGCCAGATCAGAAAGGCTGGATTGATTGACTGAATTCCAGCTTCTGTCACCAATACTTGCCTTGGTGGTGTTGTTGAGCCATCCAGGTGATCAATCACTGAATAGGCATCTAGGATTGCAGAGATTTGGAGTTTCCAAATCATGTAGTTCGTGCTATCAAGTTTGGTTGACATAAGATTTGACATGTTGTTAAGCAATGACAATGGTGACTAATTAGTTGCAGCAGCAGAGGTTGTTAATGACTCCATTGTAGATGATCTTGGCTCTGATACCATATAGAATTTCTGAGAGAGAAGTAATGATCTAAGGACTAAACAAGAGAGAGAGAGAATCAAGAAGTAATATTGTTGTAATGGCTTAGATCATTATCATTGAGCCTTTGATTAATATATATAGCTGTAATTACAAGCTTTGACAGCTTTAACAACTTCAACAGAATAACAAATACAACTGAATCAGGTATAACAGATTCCACTCTTTAAGAGCACGTGCTTGACACATGCTATTTCAAGTTATCAACTCCTTACACCAAAGCTACAGTCGTATGAGTAAGACTAAGGCCTAAACGACAGGCACTCTATGTAGTCCTAGAAACTGCAGTCGTTTGTGGCAGGTCTTGCTGAAACGACATGCGTTGATCTCCTTCTTCAACAGTAGTTTCTAAGGGGGGGGGGGGAATATCAATAAAATAGCTTTGGATAGAGAAGCATACCGGAGCTATTTGTGATAACAGTTGAGAAATTATCAAGGAAGGAGGGTTGAGACTCTCACAGTTTGAATAACATTGACGTCCAAGACACGTACATACTTCTCTTAGCGATGATCACAATGCTTTACACGATGAGAGTTCACCTATCTGTTTCACCGTCATTAATAAATTAGTTTATCTCTTTTTAAAATGAGACAAGAGTTTCATTATATCGGATTAAGACTTTAATTTTCTTTAGAGATTAGGGGGGGCAAAATGAAGTGGAAGTTTGGCATATCTATATAGCCATGAAAAATAAAATAAAAGACAAACCACTAAATTTGAACAGTCCTTGTCTAAACAAGGTAAAAATACTTGTTTCACAATTTTCACACGTATTTTGGGGTATTTTATCAAAGTAGTTACTTGAAAACGATGGCGAAAAGCCCGTTTCCTTGGATCAAGTATTAAAATTCAGTTTGCAATTTGAAGAATTGCACAGATCTAGAGCTTGCAACAATTAATATGAGAGACAAAATTTAAAAGTCACTACAATCTAAAGTCATTGCAAAGATGGTCAGAAGAGTGAGAAAATCCCGTAGAGTTTGCAATAAAGAATCTTTGCGGAATTGCAAAGATCTTAGAGCTTGCAACAAGCCAATGACCTTACAGACAATTTATAAGAATAATTGCAAAGATCGTATAAATCCGGTTGGTACAGCTTGCAACGAGGAATTTTTAAGAGACCTGAATCTAAGGTGGGATTTAAGTTTAACCAATATGGTTGCTTTGGATATTGATACCTACGTCTCTTATGTCATGTAGGTCCACGAGCTGCCTGCCCCTAACAAGCCCAATTTACTTCGGCATTTTAAAATCTATGGGTCGAGGCCACGGACAAGGCCTTTAAGTCTATACATTTTGTATGATGTGTTTTAGGAAAAGCATGAACAGAAATGGATAATATAAATGAAGAAATTCTAAGATCAGGAAACTTTTAACATTATTTGAAGAATAATTTTTAAATTTTAATTTAAATTTTAATCTATATCTATAATCTATAATATATATATATATATATATAATATATATATATATATATATTAATATATATATATATATATAATATAATAAATTAAAACTCGAAGCTGAGAGAAAAAAAAATTTCTCCTCCAAACACCGCCACGTCATAATCTCTTCACCCACAGACGTCCATGTCATCTTACCCTCTTTTTCACTCTCTCTCTCTCTCTCTCTCACCTTTTCATCTCCCCCTCACCTCTTCATCTCCCACTCTCTCCCCCCCCTCGCCTCTCCATCTCCCTCAACTCTTCATCTCCCATGGGTTTTTCCACCCTTTGCCTCTTCATCTCCCATAGGGTTTTCCCTCACCTCTTCACCTCCCCAATTGATTGCACCCTCAATCTCCTATTTAAACTCTCCACTACCCACTGTCCCAACAATTGGAGATGTTGCGCTCGAATTTTTTTTTACCCCCTATGCTTCTATGGTTGTTTATGTATGAAAGATGCAATTTTTTTTTTCTCTTTTGTTCTTTGATTTGATTTGTGGATTTTGTGGTATGTGTTATTACTAGGATTTTAGTTTTTATTTTTATTTTTTTTTATTGGATTTATGGGTTCTAAACCTTTGTTTGTAGTTTTGTGGTGGTTGGTATTTTTTTTTTCCCTTGGTTTTGTGATTGAAGTTGTGTGTTTTGTGTTATAGGTCAAATTGGATTTGTTTTGTTTTGTATATATATATATATATATATATTCATTGCATAAATTTGAATGATAATTGAAACTATTCAAAAAGTTGATGCTACAAGTGTTCACGGGTCTACATTATAAATAAATTTCTTCTATTTTACACACAAAATTAAAACGTTTTCGCGCATTACGCGGGTTTGTGACTAGTATTATTGATAAGAAACTGTATATTCTCCCTTATATTTCCACCTTGATTATTAGTCATCAGAGAAAGGCTAATTTACATGAAAGGAGGAAAGCATCGGCATTACAGTTACACATACTATTAGCCTAAACAACTTACAAGCTTTTTTACATTCAAATGCAATCAGAATCAGATTATATAATGCCAAGATTTGCTGTAAACTCATAATCAACTATATAAAATGGAGCCGTGGGAATCACTACATATCCACACCTGAATTTTCCATATGATGATCCAGAAACAAAGCTTACAGGAGAGCCTTCACATTGGGTTTCCAACGATGATATTTACTACGGCTTGGGGGCCGGGGTGTAAAGTTGAGCCCAAACATCTCCTTGAACGCCTGCTCTGGCTCAACAGAGCCAACCAGCTTTGCAACAACACAGGCACTCTGTGCAATGTGGTCAATGTCTCTTGTATCAGTCCACAGTCGGTGTACCAACTGCAACCTCCTATGCTTTGAATTCAACCCAATACCCCACTTAAGGTAGAGATTATGTCTATCTTGTTTAGATAGCTTCTTCTTCATTTGATGGCTCAGCATCTGCCTCTCACATCGTAGAGCCCTCATGCTGTTCACAAATGACAAGTTTAAATTCCTTATGGCAAAACCAAAGTAAAAGAATTTAACAAACTTTCAACCTTGTCAACAAGATGTTATTAATATTACCTTGAAGTGGGTGTCAGAGTCCGACCATTTTCCACGGTTTGAGAACCTCGTGAAAAGATGTCCTTAAGGAAGGATAGCCTTCTGAGCTCTACTTCCATGTAAATAGAATCAGCTGGATCACCTTTAAATAACAGGAAGAAGTAGGTCCTGTGAACCAATGAGATGTTGCAAGCATTCCAAAGTCCGATAATCTCTTTTTGGAGCCTCTTGAATTCTGAAGGCCATTTTGAAGGACTACCTGGATCATCTTGCATAGGGTCCAAGCCAACATCTTTTACATTCTTTATGGAAGCTGTGGGCTTTGGTTCCATCTCCAGTACCTACCAGGCATGAAAATCCATGTTAAACAAATGAGAGTGGCTAGATTAACAAAAAGAAACTGATCTTCCTGAAGCTTCTAGTTAAGGAAATACTAATAAAACCAATGTCACTAAATTGTCCATTAGATTTTGCAATTCCTGTTGTTTTTCATGTTATATAATTGATGTTGTATAAACACTCACCGCATGATCATGATGTTGATTCTCAGACTGACGATCGACCATTTCACTCATTCCGGCAATTGAAGTACTTCTGCTGACACTATTCTGATCAGATGAACTTTTGGCATCTTGCACTTTAAGCTCATCAACAGCAGCACTCCCCATTGAAGTCTGAGAATTACTTCTAGATAACTTGTCAATGATGGCACCATAGTTCAAAGTAGAAAGTTTCATCTGAAGACCCTCAGGTCTTCCAGTGAAGTCTTTCTCAAACCAAATTGGTGGTGTGTTCTCATGCTTTTCTACCTTCTCAAACCAAGGCATATAACTAGTCATAAGCCTTGCTTTACAACTTCTACTCCGAGTTAATCTCAAGCAATTAGAGCTAGGTGTATCTTTTTCCATCAGCCATGGAGATGCCTTTTCAGGGGATGGAACAACAAAATCTGGAACAAAGCTATTCAACACTTTATCTTCTTTCAATGGGGGTGAGTGTGACCCCAATTCTTGATTTGCGCTACCTCCATTATCAACCACTGTCACTCCTGATGTAGCTGTGTTTGCTGCCGGGGATGACATATTTGAGTTTACATATCTGTTAAGGCTTGAATCTAACATATTTGAGTTTACGTATCTCTTCGGGCTTGAATCTTCGTATTGGTTCGTGCTTGGCTCTTCCATCTCAATGCATCTAACTTCTTTACAAAGATCCTCTGATTTTTCATCAGTCTGTTCTTCAGTTTCCTCTTGATACTGATGAGTTCCAACAAAAGTAGGAACCGTAACTGACAAGCGCGGGGAGGAATTGGTTTGTACGAAATTCTCTTCGAAGTGAGGAAGTTGGAACAAGTTATCATCAGTACTACTACTGTGTCCATCTGAATATTGAGATGCATCAAAGGATCTGAGACCGACATCTAGGCTGTGAGGAACTGCTAAAATGGCTGTCTCAGATATTTGATTTTCAAAGTCCCATGAAGTTCGCACTCGCAATTTGGGGTAATGATGATCTGGATCTGTCTGGGGAAAGATGGACAGGACTAAGAATAGAGAAGGTACCTTAAGGTAAAACGATGCTGTAGTTCTACTAGACTTACCAGTACTAATGCAGGACTATCATCACTAACCAGTCTTAGCAAATCCTTAACCTGAGATTGAGCAAGGTCTCGTTGCAGAGTCAGCTCCTTTATCTCTTTCTTCAGCTACATGATTGGGAAACAAAAGATACCCAAACAAATCAAGGTTTTAGCCAATAAAATTAATTCTGCTCTCTGCATTAATGAAACAAATGTACCACTGTCCTAAATAAATGCATTGACTCATAGTTAGATCACCCCCCTCCCCCCAATTCAAAAATAAGGCTGTGGGAACACACAAAGGATCAATTCAAATGTTGGCTAGATTTGAGCCTCTGTCAAAAGGTCAATTAGTGGCTTTTCAGCATAAATGTGCACGCAGACAATTGTTACAAAGATGAAATAGATAACTAATTTAAGGGAACAAAAAAGAAGGAAAGAAGAAAGAATGACAAAGCCTCTAATGAATTATTTTCTGAAAAAAAAAAAAAAAAACATGGGATACTTTGATCGATTTGCTTAATCAAACCGAGGGAAAATCAAAAGATAACTTTAGAAGTCAATTCAACTTAGCATTTTGGTTTTCTTTTCTTTTAGATTCTTCAGTGATTTAATTTTCAAGTCATGCTTGCCACTCCTCTCTTTTGCTCACTTGGCCCTGTTTCATATGTTTTCATTCATGATAATTCAATCACATACTAACAATAGCTGAACTGGCATTTCGAAGCATCAGGAGCAGGACTAGATAAAGTTACAATGAGTTATGGGACCCATCTGATCTTTTTCATGTATCTTTGTGACCTCAAAGCTCTAAACATGAAAAGGACAAGTGACAAGGATAAATCTTAGAAGTGTTGGATATCTGATGCGGGAGCAGGATATTTATTTTATTTTTATCTTATTTAATTTTGTAGTTAATTGTATGTTTATTTTAGGTTTTAGTATCTAATTAAGTTTATTAGTATCTTATATTCCAATAATTGGGCTGAGCCCCTTAGAATTAGGGTTTTTTATGTTAAGGCTTAGTAGCCTATATAAGCAAAGTTTGTACTCATTTTCAAGGAACTGGATGATTAATGAAAATTTCTATGATTTGAGATGCGTCTCTTCTCTTTGTTTGGTGGTAATGACAGACACCCCTAAGGTGGTAATGCCTAGGGTTTTACAGGCAGATTCTAGGTGGTGATTCCTAGGGTTTGTTCTGTTTGTTTCTATCCTTTTTCCCATTTATCCTATTTCCCCATTATTGTCCTGCATCAATATCACTTAAAATCCTACAACCTATAAAATTTATGAATCTTGTTATGGCCAGATGAACACAGCTGAACGAACAGATGATGCTTGCAAAGGTAGCCAGCTCAAATAAGGTTTCCATCAGTATATATGGTTCTTGATATATACCACCAATTTTGATCAAATGTAAGCATTTATATGTACATATAAGGAAAGGACATCAATGGTAATCTGGGGATTTAATAGGAAGAAAATTTTGATATTAAAAGTCTATTCATTACCTTTTCAACAAGAAGATCTCTTTCTCTCACTAATGCAGAAGAATCAGATGTAACAGTAGTTGTTCCTGAACTTCTCAATTCAGTCTCCAGTCTAGACAATTCTCTCTGCAAATGCTTTACCAGTGCTTTATCAGACATGACTACATTGACCTGTGCGTTAGTTGCCACTTCTTTAGCACAACTTGCAAACAAGAGAGTGTTTCTTGATTGCTCAACATGACTGCGTGCAGGGCTCATAGTACAGATGATGGCAGTTCTAGCATTGCCTCCTAAAGAGGACTGCAGTATGCGGGTTAGCTTTGAATCTCTAAAAGGAATATGTCCATTTCTTCCCTTGCTGCACACAATGTCAAAGTTAACTCTACTAGTATATATAGTAATTGTTCATTCCAAGGCAGGCTTCAAACACACAACCACTACAAGAACTTATCAAAAAGGAAAACAAAGGGGGGGGCGGGCTAAACATGCAGAAGATTCCTTACAACAATTTGAGTAGTTTCTAAAAAGTCCATAACAATCACTACCTTAGTCGATGTGAAAATCATATCAAAGGATTGAGGTATTGGATAGCACAATATAGCCACGATGATAATAAAATGTTATATAAATGAGGCTACAGTCTAAGACGCATTGAATTCTGAAGGCACATGCTAGCTATGTTATTAGTAGTAAAATGTTTGATAAACTGTGATCAAATTTAAGGACAGAAATTTGATGACAAAAGCTGAAAACTCTAACTAGTCAAATTATTTACTCAATGGCTACCATGAAAGAAAGACAACAGAAAAAATTTAATGGAAGAAGAGGGAAGAATTATCAGAGAAGAGGATTTATTGCATCTTACTCACATTATTACAGCACGTCATACTGTATCTTATGCACCATTATAGCAATGCATGATATCATCTTCTCCTAGAGTGGTGAACTGGTGATTATGTTTTCTATTTTAAATTTATGTTTGAACTCTGACAATTCATAGATTTGCTGATTATGGATGAACTGATAGGATAGGAGAGTATTGCATTCGCTCCTTTCAAATGGTTCACAGTTTCAATGAGAGCTCAAATTTGTTTGTAATAAGCTAATAAGAAGCATGGACATGCACACAACACGACAATTCTTGAAAAATTACGACAAGATACCGTGGGGATACAACAATTAATTAATTAAGAAATATACATCTTTAGGTATATTTTATTTATTTATAGGCATATTTTTTGTTTAATTTAAGTTTTCAAAATGAATAACTATCAAAATCTTTTAAAGAATGTCTAAAATCAAAGGATTTAAAATTATTGTTTCCTCTCAACACACTGAGGACAAGCATGCAAAGTGTCCCTGACGTGTCTGACACAGACACACCAGGGATTTAGAAGTGTTCTTGCTTCTTAAGACTAATAAGCTAGATAACTGTTTACAACGTTGACATAAAGCTGATGGACTTGACATAATTTCAACTCTGCTTTGTGGTTGCTGTTAATACTGCACTACCAGATGCAATTAATAGCAAGATCATAAAGCCAGACTTAAAATTGAGGTGTCTGAACAAACTACTGCAAACCACACTAACTAAATTCATCATCTTTCATAAAAAATCTAACTAATAGAATATGCTCACTAATAGAACTCCTTTGCTGATCATTCAATAATGGGAATAAATAAGCCTAAGGCACAGGCAGGAAAAAAAATAATGGTAACTTCAGCCAAAAGTCAAAAAAATGAGAAAAAAGCTAGATTAGCAAACCTGAGCTTACGGATTACAGTTCCCAGAGTTAACAAGCTGCGATTTATGTGGCAACCTTCTTTCAACCTTGCACCAGCTGCTAATGACTGAGATGCACGCTCGCTTCCCGCAAGGTCAACAAAATTCTGTTGCAAACATACAAAAATGTATTGTCATTGTTACTCATTGCCAGTTGAACCACCTCCCCTCCCTTTTTTCCTTCTTTCTTTCTTTCTTTCTCTTGAAAAGAAGAAAAAGGTTAACGATTCATACCACAGTAGCAGTAAGGGAGCTTGACTTGTCATTGCCAAGAAACTCACGTGCTGAACTTTCAATTGTCTGACACAAACACATTATTTAGTGAAAGGAAGTACTAAAAACTATCAGGAGGGCCACCAGTTCAACTTTTGTAATGAAAACCGGTCATACCAGTCTGAGAATCTGATGAGATCTGGAGCTTGCTTCATTCAGGGATGTCTCCCCAATTTGTCTTTGAGCTGCAAAAGTAAATTAGGATGTTATTTTTATCTGCAGTCACGAGTCATTGAGTCAAAGACTAGTTTGAAGCATCCTAATTCCTCACCTTCACAGACAGATAGAAGTTCTTTGAAATGGTTCCAGTCCCTCAGAGTTTCCTCTGTGAGTTTCTCAACAATAGTCCCTCTCTATCAAGTTAGCTAATGTTAGTGCAAAGAACTTTACTTATACAGTACTTAGTATATCAAAAATGGTATTCACCTCTGGATCATCAAGAAGTCTCAACGGGGTACTA
>OU015768.1:349637-372832 GCA_907173295.1 Fagus sylvatica
ATTGGAGGTGGGGAAATCTACATCTAAAATAGGCCCATAAATGAATAGCCCATATCAAGGGATAGGATGTAAAAGTCGGCCCAAGCCCACAAGAGAGGCTAAAGTATCAAACTCGGCCCAAGCTCTTATCAGAAGTCAAAGTATGAAGCTCGGCCCAAACCTATTGCAGAGGCCAAAGCACAAAGCTCGGCCCAGGCCGTATCACAAGTCAAAATGCAAAGCTCGGCCCAAAGCCTAAAGCACATAGAATATAGTACTTGTCAATAGAATCTTTGTACTTTATTGTACTTTACTGAATAAAGAATTGTCCCACATTGGGGAAAGGGAACAAAGTACAATGTACTGTGTACTATAAATTCAAAAGTAAACATTAATAAAGGAGGTGGTTATTTTTGGAAAGTCTGACTAAAGTACTTTTTACTACTTTAAGAAATTAATTGTAGCACTGAAACTTACCCACTACAATTGGCGCCGTCTGTGGGAAAGTACTTTTACAGAAACAAAATTCCGAAGAAAATGACTAGCCGAATAAAAAAAGCGACCGAGTACGCAGACCGAGGAAAGGAAACAATGATCCCAGAAGAGGAAGATCCCTTAGTAGAAACGGACCTCTCCTCTAATAATGAAAAAAGGTGGCCTGAAGGTTCTCCTTCTGAAAAAGCACTCCGAGGCCGAAGAATCATCATCAGATCAGAGGTCAGGAGAGAACAGAAACCTGAACCATCACACCGATATCGTGAACCCTCCAAAATAGACAGAAGATCAAGGCTAACCGAAGAACCACGAACGGGTAGTTCGACTAGTGACCGAACCTGGGATGAATATAATGAAGACACAGTGGAGGCACTACAACAACAGGTTCTTGACCTAAAAAAGAAGTTGAAGAAAAATAAGCGGTCCAGAAGACCACAACATTCTAGCCGATCGAAGGTTAGAACCAGACATACAAAATGTCTGTCATCTGAAAGCTCCAGCAGGTCCACCGCGGAAACTGATGAAGAAGAAAGCTCTGACGGGAGACATAAAGGGGGGAGAACTTTGAACAGAGGGTCAAGGGGCAACTGGTCCGAATCCCCCTCAGCCGTAAGACAACCATACGGAGAAAGAATAGGGCGGGAAACGGTGTGGAAAGCCCTTCACCAGATATCACACTCTCCATTTTCTAAAGAAATAGAAAGCGCCCGTCTGCCAAGAAACTTTTCAGCACCGACCTATGTAATGTACGACGGCAAGGCCGACCCTGTCGGGCATATTAGCCATTATAGACAAAGCATGGCTATACACCTCGGCAACAATGCTCTGATGTGCCGAATGTTCCCATCAAGCTTGGGACCGATGTCCCTTCGATGGTTCAACCGCCTTCCACATTCCTCGATTTTTTCTTGGAATGAATTAGCCGAGGCATTTGTCTCCCGATTCATAACAAACAGTCGGAAACCTAAGGAGTTTGCCTCCCTAATGTCTATGAGAATGAAGGACTCAGAGTCACTGAAAAACTATTCGGCCAGATACTGGGAAGTCTATAACGAGGTAGACGGTGGTACAGAAGATATGGCCATGAAGACCTTTAAAGAGGGTTTGCACCCCGAATCCGAGTTAAGACACAGTCTCTCCAAAAGATCGGCGAGAAACATGCGAGATCTTATGTCGCGAATTGAACAGTACGTACGTGTGGAGGAAGACAGAGCTAGAACTGGGGCATTATCCGCACAAAATCGACCCCAAAGAAGGCCCAACAATACGGAGCAAAAAAGGGCCGAAATACCGCCGAGGAATCCTACCCGTTTTCCACGACCGAAAGAAGCAGTCGGGGTATATACAGTTTTTAATCAACCAATTTATCGTATTATGGGCGACATAAAAAATGAACCTTTCTTCATGTGGCCTGCTCCCCTGGGTGGAGATCCAACTAAGAGGGATCCCAATAAATACTGTTCCTATCACAGAGAAAAGGGCCATATGACCGAGAAATGTTTCACATTGAAAAAGCACCTAGATGATCTGGCCAAAGCCGGACATCTACGATGCTACATAAATGATGGCCAGAGACAACATTACCATGAAGGGCCAACGATCGTTCACAACACCAAACCAGCTGCAAGGATCATAGAAACAATCCATACTTCTCGGTCGAATGGGCATTCATACGATCGACTAAAATCCGACTTAAAGAAAGCTCAGCACCTTCGAGAGGTTTTTCAAATACATGAAGGATCAGTTATATCCAAAAAACCGAGGATGGATTATCCAGAAAATGAACAGCAGATTTTCTTCTCCGACGAGGATTTGAGAGATGTCCAGACCCCACACGACGATCCATTAGTAATCAAATTGAGAATTGGGGACTCGGATGTCAAACGGGTACTGGTAGATCAAGGCAGTTGTTCTGAAATAATGTACCCAGACTTGTTTCACGGATTAGGTCTCAAACAGACCGACCTGCAACCTTACGACGCACCCCTAGTTGGATTTTCAGGAGAAAGCGTTCGGCCGATGGGACGGATCACATTGAACGTCCATACCGGAC
This sequence comes from Fagus sylvatica, assembly GCA_907173295.1. Classification (NCBI taxonomy): domain Eukaryota; kingdom Viridiplantae; phylum Streptophyta; class Magnoliopsida; order Fagales; family Fagaceae; genus Fagus; species Fagus sylvatica. Next base: position 352,165 of record OU015768.1, read on the forward strand.
CAATCAGTTTGGAAACAGAATTTGTGGTAATAGACGTACCGTCCCCCTACACAGCAATTATGGGACGAAGATGGCTGCACAGGTTGAAAGCCGTGCCTTCCTCTTTTCATCAAAAACTCCGTTTCCCAACAGATTTCGGTATAATGGAGATTAAAGGCGACCAAGTTGCCTCCAAGCAGTGCATCATGGCGGCGGTCAAACAGAATCCCCCAGATCCAAAACAAAAGGGGAAAATGGTGTCACAATGCTCCAAGGGTTTATAGCAGTTAGAGAAGGCAAGGGACACCCACACAGAGACATACTCGTCCTGTGAAGAATTAGATACGGTGATTTTCTCCTCTGATCCTGAGAAGTATTTCAAAATCGGCCGAGAGCTCAGTCCAGGCAACCGAACCGAACTCATAGACTTCCTCGTAGGCAACGTGGACGTATTCGCTTGGGATCCCTACGAAGTACCAGGTGTAGACCCCAATTACATCGAACATCGGTTGAATACAGATCCTCACTCCAAACCAGTGCAACAGAAGGCGAGGAGATCAGCTCCAGTGCATGCAGAAGCAGTACAAAAGGAAGTAGAGAAGCTATTGCAAGCCGGAGCAATACGGGAAATCCAATATCCTACATGGCTTTCTAACACAGTGGTAGTAAAGAAGAAAAACGGGAAGTGGAGAGTATGTGTAGACTTCACCAACCTCAACCAAGCATGCCCAAAGGACCCCTTCCCCTTACCCAAGATCGATCAGTTGGTAGACGCAACAGCTGGGCACGACCGAATGAGTTTTCTGGACGCTTTCCAAGGGTACCATCAGATTGCCCTATCAGCCGAAGACAGAGAAAAAACCGCATTCATCACCCCACTGGGGATATATTGCTACAAAGTAATGCCGTTCGGTCTAAAAAACGCCGGCGCCACGTATCAACGGATGGTCACTAAGATGTTCAAAGATCAAATAGGGAAGACAATGGAGATATACATTGATGATATGGTTGTGAAAAGCAGGTTGTCTCAAGACCACTTAAAGGATTTGACGGAGACATTCCGGGTATTAAGACTGCACAGACTCCGATTGAACGCTTCAAAATGCGTATTTGGGGTCGGCTCTGGAAAGTTCCTAGGGTTCATGGTGTCACATAGAGGTATTGAGGTAAACCCAGATCAAATCAAGGTCATCCAAGAACTAAAAGCACCACGAACTCACAAAGAAGTCCAACGCCTAACAGGTATGACCGCAGCCTTGAGCCGATTCATTTCAAGATCCGCTGACAGATGCCAACCCTTTTTCCAACTCCTGAAGAAGAGCACTACTTTCAAATGGGACGACAAATGTGTTTCGGCCTTTGAAGATCTGAAGAGGTACCTTTCTTCCTCCTTGCTCTTGTCCAACCCTACACCAGGTGAACCACTTTTTCTGTATTTGGCCGTATCTGACCGAGCTGTAAGTGCCGTATTGATTCGAATCAAAGATACTGTCCAGTGTCCAGTATATTATGCAAGCAAAACTATGACGGAGGCAGAAACGCACTATCCCCCTTTAGAGAAGGTCGGCCTAGCGTTGATCACTGCGGCCGACAAGCTACCACAATATTTTCAAGCACACACCGTTTACTTGGTAACGCAATACCCGGTGCAAGCCATGTTTAACAAGGCCGACTTCACGGGACGGATTTGGAAATGGGGAGCGAAGATTAGTGCGTTAGGCGTAAAATATCTGCCAAGAACTGCCATAAAGGGGCAGGTGCTGGCCGACTTTGTTGCAGAATTCGCACCGACCTCGGAACAAAATAACTTAGGCGAATCAACGCCCCGAGAAGACTCGCCCGACCATACACGGTGGTGGAAGGTGTATGTAGATGGAGCTTCCAATTCCAAAGGATCAGGAACCGGAGTGGTCATAATAACGCCGGATGAAACCGTGATTGAACAATCGATTCGTCTTAATTTTAAAACTTCTAACAATGAGGCCGAATATGAAGCAGTCCTGGCTGGATTAAAATCGGCAAAAACGTTGGGAGCCAGACGTTTGATCGTCTACTGCGATTCGTTGTTAGTAGCAAGTCAAATCAACGGGGAGTACATGGCTCGGGATGAGCGTATGGCAGCCTATCTGTTGAAAGTTCAGACGGCCATGACCGATTTCGAAACAGTAAGAATCGAACAGATCGGTCGAAACTTGAACAATCACGCGGATGCATTGGCAACGTTGGCATCTGTTCTGAGTGCAGATTTTAAACGTTTTATACCAATTGAGACCCTCACAACGCCCAGCACCGATCAACCTGCGAACTACATAAATGCTATTACAGTTGGACCGTGTTGGATGGATCCCTATGTCACCTACCTTAAAGAGGGCGTTCTACCGGAACAGAAAAAGGAAGCCGAAATTATCAGAAGAAAAACCGCGAGGTTCTGGTTGTCAAAGGACTTGAAACTCTACCGACGGTCCTTCTCGGGACCCTATCTTTTATGCGTTCACCCTGACGTTATCGAGGATTTGCTATACGAGATACATGAAGGCATCTGTGGAAGTCATACTGGGGGCAGATCTCTGGCACACCGAGCTCTTACCCAGGGATATTGGTGGCCCTATATGCAGAAAGACGCAGTGGACTATGTCAGAAAATGCGATAAATGTCAAAGATTCTCACATTCGCTTCATCAACCGGCCGGAGAGCTGCAGCCATTAGTAAGTCCGTGGCCATTTGCACAGTGGGGCATGGACCTGGTCGGACCCCTACCTAGGGCAACAGGTAATAGACGATGGTTGATTGTCGCTACAGACTATTTCACCAAGTGGGTCGAGGCCGAACCTCTGGCAAACATCAGAGACAAAGATTCAATTAAGTTCGTCTGGAAGAATATTATAACCAGGTTCGGAATACCCAAGACTATCATCTCTGATAATGGGACACAGTTCACCAGTAAACCTTTCACGAAGTATTGTTCAGAACTCGGTATAAGAAACGTGTACAGTTCACCAGCATATCCTCAGAGTAACGGCCAAGCCGAAGCCTCGAACAAAACCGTGTTAGACGGAATCAAGAAAAGGCTGGAAGATGCCAAGGGAAGATGGGTGGAAGAATTACCTAATGTCTTGTGGACTTTCAGAACCACCCCACGGAGGTCAACAGGGGAGACCCCATTCTCATTAGCATATGGATCGGAAGCAGTCATCCCATTAGAAATCGGACTCCCCACTCTCAGAACATCGGAATGGGAACCAACAAGGAATGATATGGCTCAATCCCAGGCTCTAGACTTACTAGAAGAAAGAAGAGAACAAGCAATGATCAGGTTAGCCTCCTACCAGCAGCAACTGAAAAAGGGATACAATAAGAACATTCGACCAAGGTCCTTTCAGCAAGGAGATCTGGTCCTCAGAAAAGTTTTGAGCAACACTAAAAAACCGACCGATGGTAAGCTGGGGCCAAACTGGGAAGGGACCGTACAGGGTGCGATTTGTCACAGGAACAGGAGCCTATCACCTAGAAGACTTGAATTCTTTACCCTTGCCTCGGCCATGGAATGTCAGCAATCTTCGGAAGTATTTCCATTAGTTCATATCTTTTTATTTCACGTACAAAAAAAAAAAAAAAAAAAAAAAAAAAAAAAAAAGGGGGGTAGTTTGGTATGGATGTTTAGCAGAAGTTGTAAACTAATAATGAATAAGAAAAACAAAAGGTGGACGTAGGCCCCATTGGCCGAACCACGGTAAATCTGGTGTCCCTACCACTTCACTATCCTTGTTCATAAACAATTAAAAGTCAAAAACTTAAAAATAACTTGACTTAGGCTTTGGCCAACCGAAAAGGTTCCCAAGCACTGAGGTCCAGGGGGACTGGCAAGTTAAACTTAAAAATAACTTGACTTAGGCTTTGGCCAACCGAAAAGGTTTCCAAGCACTGAGGTCCAGGGGGACTGGCAAGTTAAAAAATTAAAAATGACTTGACTTAGGCTTTGGCCAACCGAAAAGGTTCCCAAGCACTGAGGTCCAGGGGGACTGGCAAGTTAAACTTAAAAATAACTTGACTTAGGCTTTGGCCAACCGAAAAGGTTTCCAAGCACTGAGGTCCAGGGGGACTGGCAAGTTAAAAAATTAAAAATGACTTGACTTAGGCTTTGGCCAACCGAAAAGGTTTCCCAAGCACTGAGGTCCAGGGGGACTGGCAAGTTAAAAAATTAAAAATGACTTGACTTAGGCTTTGGCCAACCGAAAAGGTTCCCAAGCACTGAGGTCCAGGGGGACTGGCAAGTTAAACTTAAAAATAACTTGACTTAGGCTTTGGCCAACCGAAGAGGTTTCCAAGCACTGAGGTCCAGGGGGACTGGCAAGTTAAAAAATTAAAAATGACTTGACTTAGGCTTTGGCCAACCGAAAAGGTTCCCAAGCACTGAGGTCCAGGACTTCAAGTTAAACTTAAAAATAACTTGAGGGGGACTGGCAAGCCCAGGGGGACTGGCAAGTTAAAAAATTAAAAATGACTTGACTTAGGCTTTGGCCAACCGAAAAGGTTTCCCAAGCACTGAGGTCCAGGGGGACTGGCAAGTTAAAAACTTAAAAATAACTTGACTTAGGCTTTGGCCAACCGAAAAGGTTTCCAAGCACTGAGGTCCAGGGGGACTGGCAAGTTAAAAAATTAAAAATGACTTGACTTAGGCTTTGGCCAACCGAAAAGGTTCCCAAGCACTGAGGTCCAGGGGGACTGGCAAGTTAAACTTAAAAATAACTTGACTTAGGCTTTGGCCAACCGAAAAGGTTTCCAAGCACTGAGGTCCAGGGGGACTGGCAAGTTAAAAAATTAAAAATGACTTGACTTAGGCTTTGGCCAACCGAAAAGGTTCCCAAGCACTGAGGTCCAGGGGGACTGGCAAGTTAAACTTAAAAATAACTTGACTTAGGCTTTGGCCAACCGAAGAGGTTTCCAAGCACTGAGGCCCAGGGGGACTGGCAAGTTAAAAAATTAAAAATGACTTGACTTAGGCTTTGGCCAACCGAAAAGGTTTCAAAGCACTGAGGTCCAGGGGGACTGGCAAGTTAAAAACTTAAAAATAACTTGACTTAGGCTTTGGCCAACCGAAAAGGTTCCCAAGCACTGAGGTCCAGGAGGACTGGCAAGTTAAAAGTAAAAGTACAAAATAACCCGAATTAAGCTTCGGTCAACCGAAACGGTTCCCAAACAATAGGGTCCAAAGGGACTGGCAAGTTAAAAGCTTAAAATATAAATAGACTTCGGTCAAAACTGAGGGTTCCTAAATGCAAAACCCCAAGAAGACTATTAGGATTAAAATTGGAACGACCGACCCGGCTTCAACCTCGGTCGAAACCAAGCTTTCCAAATACTGAGCTCCTTAAAGAAAAGAAAGTTGGAAAAACTAACTCGACTTTGGCTTTCCTCAACCTAAGGGATTCCAAGAGCTATAGTCCGAGAAAACTAACAAGTCTAAAATAGAAACCAACTCAAAATTCAGTAAAAGTTAAATAAACACATTCGGCATACAAGGATATAAGTAGAAAACATGCTCAAGCAAAAATGGGATTCACATAAAAGGCGCTCTTGGTTATAAAAACACAAATTATATCATTCCCCCCTTCTTACGAAGGAAACAGTTAGCACAAAAACAAATTGTATCATTCCCCCCTTCTTATGAAGGAAACAGGGAACACAAAAACAAATTGTATCATTCCCCCCTTCTTATGAAGGAAACAGGGAATACAAACGTAATACATTTCAAAAGTAAAACGTTAAAACTAATCTACTACGTCAATGTTTTCATCAACGTCCGAACCCTCTTCTCCTTCTTGAGATTCAGCAGCAGGGGTTTGATCATCAGGCCTATCCTCGGCCGCCTTAGTGTCATCAACCAGCACGGGCTCACTTAAGGCTTCAGGGGACCCAAGAACTGCCGGATCTCCAGCGGCACCCTCACCAGCCACCAACTCTTTTCCCTCCTCTGGCACAAGAACCTCATAAGGTTGACGTGAATACACCAAGTCATATAAGTCAGAGTCGTCATCAACCCCGGCATTATCTAGGGCCTGGTGCCATCCTTGGACGAAATACTTGTTGCACTCGCCTCTGAGTTGATATCTTAGATCCTGGGATGCTTGGTTAACACCTTGGTCATAGTAAGCCTGAGCCCCCTTTTCAGCCCTCACTTCGGCCTCAGCCAGCGCCTCTTTAAGCTGGCTATTCTCAATTCGAACTTGAGAGGCAGACTTATATTCAGCGTCCAGCTTTCTCTGAAGCTCGGCCACTTGATTCTGCAAGTTTAGCAGGCCAGCTTCGGCACTCTTTTGGGCACTCTCAGCAGCACGAATTCTTACAGAGGCCGAGCTCTCAAGATCCTTAAGGCGCTTGATCTCGTCGGTAGACAAGTTAAGGCGACGCTCGGTCTCCAAAAGTCTGTTGCCAGCTTCAAATATACCTTGAACGGCCTAAGAAAGAAGCAAAGAAAAGATAAATTGAAAAGGAATGTGTGTCTAAATAAGATGAAGGGCACATGTAACATGCATAATGAAACATTGAAGTGCTAAACTTACCAGGATAGAGTCACGCTTGAGATTCTCCAACATATATTTGGATCTTTTTTCCTGCCAGACCTTCATGTCTTCCGGAAGGAGGAGAGCTTTTCCAACCGCTTCGGCCACTTGCCCTCCTCGAACTCCTCTCCCGCTCTTGAGGACCGAATCTCCCTTATCGACCGATCGATTCTCAAGAAGGAAAGAGCAACTCCACGGTTGTTGCAAGTCGTCTTGACCCACACAACCTTGAGGAATTTGACCCGTGGCTTTTTGAAGAGCTCGGTTGTTCTTACTCTTAGCCTTCTTTGGAGACTTGGCCTTTGAAGGTTGGGCTGGAGACGACCCCTCCTGAACGCAGCCTTCATCATCCTGCGCCGCTCCTCTCTTCCTTTTCTTTCTCATAACACCTTCTCCTTGGGAGAATCCAGGGGGAGGAGGTAGGGGAGAGGCAGTTGGAGAAGTCCGCGACGTCCCTGAAGCCGACGTCCCAAGCACGTCCGCTATGCTGACGGTTCTTGGTTGGACCGGCATCTCTTCGGTCGGTTTAGGATCGGGGTCAAAAATAGACGGAAACCGAATGATTGGAAGACCGGCTTCCGAAGATTCAATGGAAGGAGTAAAGTTAGGATCGCTGAGAGGTGGTACAAGCCGAGGTACTTGTACTCCTTTTCTAGCCGTTAAGGGGACCGCTTGGATGATATCCTCCTGATCCTTCCCGGGCCGCACGACCGAAACCTCTTCCTGTCTAGAATGTTTTACAATGGGACCTTTCTGGAAGGATTTGTATGAAGGCACGTAGTCCAGTAAGACGGATGCCGCCCGAGGCCGACCACCCGAATCAATAAAACAGGGTTTCTGAAGGAGGTGTTCGACTGTTCTCCTTTCCACAAGTTCTACTTTCTTAGATGTAAAAATCTTATCTGACAAGGAAAAAGAAACATTCGGTCAAGACAAACGAAAATAGATAAAAATACGTTGCATAAAAGACGCGAAACAGTTAGACATAAAACAGTTAAAACCTGGTACACCGGGCCTCAAAGAGCAATTAATCTGGGGGTTTTGCCAGTTCCCCGTGAACACCAAGAAATCTTCATCTCGGCCCTTGCTAGAGTCCGGAAGCCCGGTCACCAGTTTTCTATAAGCGTTACGGGCAAATAGGGTATATTGGTCCCTACCGGTCGCTTGGAGACTATATACATATGTTATATCATGTACAGTGAGGTCTAGGCCCAATTTCTCCATGAGAACGGCCGTCCCCATTACTATCCTAAAAACATTAGGGGCACACTGAATGGGGGCTAGTCTAAAATGAGCTAAAAACTGTAATAAGAAAGTATGCATGGGTATTCTAACCCCTCCTTCGATTATTGCTACCATGGGAAGCACAAGGTCCTGATTCAGGACAAGTGCAAGATCACCGAAAGGAACGTACCGAATGTGTACGTCCTCGGGAATCCCGTAACGTTTTTTAAACTCTACGATTTTCTCTTCGGTATCTACGAGTTTGGCAAATTTACCCATAACGTCAAAAAACAAAATAAAAAGTTTTTTGGACCGAAGAATACTACTAGGACGACGGAAGGAAAATACAAAGAGTAGAAAAAGACTTACTGACGTGAAGACGGCACAGAAGAGTTAAGAAAGATAGACTCAGAGGACTGAAGGGGATGTTTTTTATCTCTAGAAGTGAAAGTAAAGAGTAAAAATGAAGTGGGGTCTTCCCCCTTTTATACAAGAGTGGATGGGCTAAGGAAACCGGGACTTAGCCGGTCATGGGCCGGTAAAAATCAGAGAGCCAGTGAAATAGCTTCTCTCGGCCCCCAAAAAGGCCTTCATAATGATTTGATGGCCTAGGGAACACATAACGGCGTAATAAATGACGCCAGCCGTCATTCATTTAATAGCCGAAAATCGAAAAGACCCCAACGTCAGGTCACCATTAATAAAAGCATCCCTATACACCGAAAAGGTGAAACTCTGCCTTCTCATTAATCACTTCAAAAACTGACCGATCTAGTGATTATCTCTACGGTCTGTGGATTACATTAGTTGAAGCATTCTGATCAGACCGAACGTTTCTACCGAGGACCGTAAGATCGGTATGAGGCATGTATTGATCCATTTATCTCAATTCTAACGAAAAACATCCAAAGTATATATGCCGAGGATAATTCGGAGCAACGAGATAAGCTCGACCCTAGCGATAAACGAACTTGCCTTTACAAAAAAAACAAAACAAAACAAAACAACAAAACAAACAAACAAACAAAACAGTCATATATAACTCAATTCAGATCTATGACAAAGTTGTTTTTCTTATATATGTATAGGGGACAATTACATAAACAAACCCCCTTAGTCACCCATGTTTACATTATCTTCTTTATCAGAGACACCTTTCTTAAACCCCTTCGGTCAACGTTCATTTCCCCTCGTTAGTAACGAACTTTCCAAAAGTTCTGTCGTTGGTGTACATGGAAACCTTTATGCTGATCACGACAAACATTCCTACGAATCCAAGACCGAGAACCCCAAATGAATGGGATAATATGTCTGTTTGGTGCGATTTGCTTCAATGGAGAAATGAAATGTATAATGCAGTCATAGATGCATTCAAGGATCATAGGCAGATCCCTCTTGATCATCCACGTCTACATTATCTTCTTTATCAGAGACACCTTTCTCCATATCTTGAACCTCTTCAGTCTGGGCCCGCTCTTGATGATCAAAAACTTCGGCGTTTTCCATGACCGTAGGACCGTCAAAGGCTTCAAGACCACCCAAAACCTCAACGTTTGTTTCTTCAAGATTTTCAGGGGTTCCTGAATCATAGGGTCGATAACGTCGGCCCAAGACGTAAAGCTCAGACTCATCATCAACCGCAGCTTGCTCAAGAGCCAGCGCCCACCCCTTCAGGAAATTAATATTACATTCCCTACGCATTTGAAATCTCAAAGACCCTGCAGCATCTGCAAAACCCCGGTCGTAGGTTGCCTGAGCTTCTTTCTCAGCATCACTTGACACCTGCCGAGCTTCAGCCAACTCGGCCTTAAGTTTATCAATTTCCGCCTGTAATCCACCGGAACGGTCACATTCTCGTTCCAGCTTAGCCGACATCTCCACCAGTTGGCATTCGGCCTTCTGAAGCCCTTCTTCGGCAGACTTGTGTTGACTCTCGACCTCCCGAATTCTAGCAGACGCTGTCTTCTCGACTTCACGCAACCTATCGTTTTCAGCGAGAGATTCGTTAAGAAGACGTTCGGCTTCTATCAGTCGATACCCGGCCTCAAAAACCCCTTGGACGGCCTAAAAAAAAAAAAAAAATAAAAAATAAAATAAAATAAAATAAAATCGTCATAATGAGTAAATAATAATGACGGATTATCGTAACAAAAGAAAGGATGTAAAACGAAACTCACCACGACCGAGTCACGCTTCAGATTTTCGATCATATGTTTTGAGTCGTTTCCTTTCCAATTTTTCATGTCTTTGGGAAGGAGAAGGGCGCTCCCAAGGGCATCAGCTATTTGCCCACCACGGACGTCTTTACTTTTCCAGACCGAATCATCTTCATTCACCGGTCGGCCATCCACATAGAATTCACACTGCCAGGGCGCTGGTTGTTCTTTTTGGTGTTTGCGTTTATGAGAAACATGACCGACGGCCTTTTGGAGAGTTCGGCTATCTTTACTTTTACCCTTTTTCGATGAGGGCTTAGTCGTGGTTTCGATGTTGATAGGTACCTGCTGCTTTTCGGATACTTCGGCTTCCTCTTCCCCCTTCTTTCTCTTTTTTACAACAGATTCTCCCTCGGGGAATCCGGAAGCACGGGGAGCATAAGGACCTCGCGGCAACTCTGGGGCACGCTCTTCAAGCACCGATCGTATGTCTACGATCCTCTTTTGGATAGGCATGTCTTTACTTGTGCTTTGAGTACAAGTGAGCTGGAAAGAAGAAACCCAAGTCAAAACAGTAAAAAAGCTCACGACTGGAGGCAAAGAATAGTGTTTCAAAAGGTAAAAGTGTAATGTGGGGTCTCGCTCTCTTATATACTGCCAAAGTGACGACAGGCAACCGGAAGTCAACCGGTCACGGACCGGTGAGAAACCTGCAAGAAAAAGAAAAATAAACAAAAAATAATAGCGAGGAAAAATGGTTCTTCCGGTTTGCACTACATCCTTGGAGACAAAGCATCCTCGGGAAATCCAAACGTCGTCCTAATCACAATAAAGCATTAAAAACGAGATAACTTAGGGAACGCCAAACGTCCTTCCTTAATTATGGCTCACGGATGCTGTCGAGATAATATCGAATTAATTTATCCCTATCCCTTGTCCTCACCCAATAAACGCAACATCGATTTGGAAATCGCTGCTTCCTTATCATAAATGTTCCGGACCGAACCGTCCAGGGATAACAACCGAGTTATGAATCCGTAAACCAAACCCTATTCCTGACCGAATTTCGTTTAAAGCTGTGAATAATTACTGTATATTTCTCCACTGTTTCGGTCAAATCCTTCTCTTCAAAAAAGAGTAAAGATTTGAGGGGCAATTGGAGGTGGGGAAATCTACATCTAAAATAGGCCCATAAATGAATAGCCCATATCAAGGGATAGGATGTAAAAGTCGGCCCAAGCCCACAAGAGAGGCTAAAGTATCAAACTCGGCCCAAGCTCTTATCAGAAGTCAAAGTATGAAGCTCGGCCCAAACCTATTGCAGAGGCCAAAGCACAAAGCTCGGCCCAGGCCGTATCACAAGTCAAAATGCAAAGCTCGGCCCAAAGCCTAAAGCACATAGAATATAGTACTTGTCAATAGAATCTTTGTACTTTATTGTACTTTACTGAATAAAGAATTGTCCCACATTGGGGAAAGGGAACAAAGTACAATGTACTGTGAACTATAAATTCAAAAGTAAACATTAATAAAGAGAGGTGGTTATTTTTGGAAAGTCTGACTAAAGTACTTTTTACTACTTTAAGAAATTAATTGTAGCACTGAAACTTACCCACTACAGAAGGATTTTTATTTTGATTTTACGGATGGAGTTAACGTGAGAGAGTTTTAGTTTGTTTTATTATTATTATTTATGGTTATTTTAGTGGATTAATTATATGACATTATCTTAACTTTTTTATTTTAAAATGAATTGTCAAAATTTAGAGAACTTTATATGATAAAGTATCCTAAAAATTTTAGAGGATCTTGATCCCCTTTAAACTTATTGAGTTGAATGACATGTGAGTTTTTTCCGAATAAAGAGCAAGTATATTTTTTATTTTAAGTCAACTAAAGAGTAAAAAGGAGTCCTTGTTTAGACAACTAAAAATGAAAAGAAGATGCCAAGAGCCTTCGAGCAAGAAAAAAGAAAAGTTTGAAAAGAAGATTTATGGCTTTGCAAGCAACAAGACACGTCTAGTTGGCCCATATAATTGAGTTTTGGGCCACGGCAGCCCATATTGTTTAACTACATTTTGCACAAGTGGAGCTCATTACTTTTAACCTCTTAGAGATTATTTTGTTATTTGCGAAGGGAGTGCCAGTGTTCTTTAACCATATATTAGCATTTCTCTCTCTCATCTCTTTATTTTTATGCCTTCTGTTCGTGAATATTCTAGAAAGTAGCATTCAAAACTCTACCGATGCGCATTAATCATTTATTGCTCGTCTACATGGGGCTTAGGCTTCACATCACAGAGAGGTTGATTGGGGAAAATGAAAGGTTTGTCACTTGTAATTTTTCAATTATGTGACACGACAAATGAAAACAATATGGACACAATACATGTCTTAAAATGACCCATTCGTACCCCATTCATTGCATGAGAACACTAGATGCAGGTGCAAATCCAAGATTTTGTCTAAGTGGGGGCAACTAAGAATTTCTTACTACTTAGTCGACTCCAACTGTTACTGCTCTCTCATTTTTCTTATTTTCTCAAGTGATCCCATAATATTTTATATAAACAATATAATGGGAGTAAATACAAAAAAATTAGATGGACAAATGTAAAATATCTTAAAATTTTGAATTAATTTATAAGGTTCTTAATTTTTAAGTGGAGGTAGGTGTCTCCACTGCCCTTACCTTAAACCTGCCCCTGACTCGATGTAAAAAGGGAGTTCGAGACCCCACTAACTTTTGAATTTCTCCTTTAATAACAGTATACTAGAATATGAGAAAATCATATATTCCATGAAAATTTACTTATTCGTTACCCTAAAAAAAATTATGACTTTGTTACTGACTGGAGAGAAGCCTTGCTCTTGCAGTAATAGTATGTTTATTTTTTATAATGAATTTTTTCTTTTGCTAATCTTTTTTTAATGCATATTGATTGCATGTGATATTGATCCAAAAAATAATGAACTATTTAGATTTGGGAAAATTATTAGATACTCCGGGAGTATATTAAATGCGTATTCCCTCATCTTACAGAAGTGGTGGGTCCTATCATGAATTTAATTAGCAGGACTCACAACTTCTGTGAGAGGAGGGAGTACGTATTTAATGTACTCTCGGAGTACCTAATAATTACACATAGATTTGAATTGCGTAAAATATAAAATCCTTTTAGTCTCAAATTTTAATTCTGAATAAAAACCATGGGACGAAGTCTATACTCTATAGGTCCCGTGATTCGTGATTCGTCACGGGAGTTGAAAGAGTTGAAAGGTAGCCTGAAATATCGCGTGCTCCCATGATTGGCTCGTGGGATTAATGCAACTATGCAAGTTGCACACTATAAGCATGTCAACCATAAAAAGAACATTGAAAAAAGACATTAGGTGCAATTTTTGACTGGTCATTATCATGTTGAAATTTTTTGAAATATAGCAAAAGTAAAATAAAATAAAGCTGAAACAATACAGTACACAAAACTTTAAAATATTCATATGTAGGGTGCAAAATTCTGACCAATAGTTCTTAGTTTGAAAAAATTGAGAATATCTGTGTCATTATAAATATAGGAAAAATAAAACAAGATGTTTCTATATATTGAGAATACAATAATGCTTCATTGTTTTTATGAGAGTCGATTTGATGCATTTTGAGGCTTAAAGCAACAATTTTAAGTGAAATATTTTTTGATATTTAAATTTTAATTAATATTTATAAAAAAATGATCTATAATTAAAAAGCATTTAATGTATTTTAAGAGAGAATGTTTTATACTTTTGGAGCAAATTTTGGATTTTTAGTGTTAAGAGAGAGAGCGGGAGAGAACTTGTTCAATTGTTCTATTTTTGTGTATGTGGTAGACTAAGAAATTAAAAGTTTAGATTCTTTAGAATTCACACACAAGAATGCACAGCCCACAAAAAGAGAAATTTTCATTTATTACCTAATAGTTGAGACTTAATTTAAATTCCTATACATGAGAGAGACAAATGGCCTTTAGGTTCTTTATTCGTACACTTAGTTGATAATATATGTTTAGATTTTATTTTTAAACTTGAGCCTTCTCCCACTTAGGGGTCTTAGGCCACTGCCTAAATGTTTAGTGGGAGAGTCGACAATGATTTTAATGACAGAGCTTACTGATGAATAAACCCACTTTACGTAGGAATGACAGTGCATTGGGTTTATAATGGAAAAAGTATTTCCAAACTCAAACCCTTTAATTATTTTATTTATCAAATCTTATTACATTTTAAGAATTTCATCTAACCCTTATAATTTATATTTCAAAACCCCAAATCCATCTTGTTATTACCATGTGTTAGGTGGATTAGATTGGGTTGTTTTAACCAAAATTTGAACATTTAAAACCATATTTAACTAAATTTAAGCATTAGTAAGCACTTTTACACTCAATAAATAGTTTTATAGTACAATTCAAATATAATCAAGTGCTATAACTACTTAATTGATTGTCATAATAATTTATTATATCCAAACTACTAAGAAAATGCTAAAAATCCAATGTAACATTTTAAATTGTTTTACACCACATAGTTTTAAAAACCAAAACACAACCTAAATTATATGATAAGAGGTATATACATAACCTTTTTGTTTTTTTAGAGAGATAAAGAGAGGTACACCAACATTTTGTTATAAAAACCCTAGTCTTGTGTAAATAAAATTAATAATATGGGTTTTTTTATTATTATTTTAAATATATAATCGGTTTGAGTTTAGATATTTACATGTAAAATCCAAACCCTAACGAATTTAAAAATTTGAGCCCAAACTCACCCAAATTCACCTACTTAAAAAATTTCAAATTCTTAACATTAGAGTTGGGTCAGTTAAAAAACCCACAAAAAACACATTGTCATCCCTAAGGTCTTAAGAAGATCCTATATATACAATTTTGGTGGTTTAGACTTGAGTTGAGACTCGCAGGAAGAAACCAAGTTGATGCCTAAAATATGGTCATTACGGGTCATGACTTCTTTAGCTTTCGTTTTTTCAACAACATGATTCTGCTGCCATATGTTCCGTAGGAAATCAAAAGCACATTCAGCTGAACTATGGCCACTCAGAACCTGTCTCTATACTATATATAAAAGTTTAATACATTAAATTCTCCTAGTTAATTCATATTTTTCTTGATCCCAGATCGAATTGATTGACGTGTACAAGGCTCATAAGTCATAACCATTGGTTTTGTACTTAGGTTGAGCAACAAGAAGTAATTATGGTGTAAAGAAAAATCATTCTCTCATCAATTAATGTTTTTCCTTTTTCAAATTACTTCGCCATAAGTAATTGACATTCGTTCCATAGTTGCACACACGAACATGTTTTACTCAACCATTAGAAGGCTTCAAGGGGCATGTTTTAAAAGTCTTGGTGGAGTTCAGATGAGTTTGAAACCAAAAGCAAACCCTCTACCATGCTTTATTGACAATTTGCTAGCAAAATTCACAGCAGCAACCAGAAAAGTACAAATTAATTAAGTATTGATGACTGCGTGATTATTTTTAGGTATACGAGCAAGAGACAAGGAGGTATCCTGCCTAAAATAGCTACATTTGTTCATACAAAGGGCAGCTGATCCAAACGGTATCTTTACTGTCATAATCATTAAGATCAGGCTGTCAATTCTTTTTAGTTTTGGTCAAAGATAAAACAACAAATTAAAAGGGCACGTGTGGCATTTCCAGAACTTCCGAGTAGGACTTTATATGCAAAGTAGGGACGACTAAAGTTGCTAACAAATTATCATGAGGCGGCTAGTTCTCACCCCCACCAGATGACACCTCCAATTACCATAAAGAAATGAGAATGCTTAAATTGGCCCACCTTTCAATCCCAAAGACCACTAAAATAATCTATCAAATTTATTTATGTCTAGTTCCTACGTGCAAACTAACTGAAAATTATTCAGTGGTTCAGAAATACAAATAAATGTATAGTAACTCTTTCACATGAATGATGGATCCTGTTTACCATGAATTCATATAAGAGAGGGACTACGCATTTATTTATAATCCTGAACTATTAAATAATCACTTCAAACTAATTACTTTCAAATTGATCGATCTGGAGTAATTTTCTCTAATCCAATATATAGTGGTTTATAAAACTAATTACGTGTACTTCTTATTTAATAAGTCACATAACTTGTTTAAATAAAATACATAGATGATTATGTGAATCATTATTATATAACGGATTCGATGAAAATTATTAACGTAAATAACACAAAGGATAAAACTTAGGTACAATTCCTTAGGTTAGGTACATTAAGTTCCTCAATTGAATTCAAACACATGGTTATATTAACAAATGAAACACAAACAATATTATCTTTTTCAAGAATATTTAAATTCAATATATTTGAATTCAATTAAGAATTTAATGTATTTAACCTAAACAACTGTACTTAAGTTTTATCCTTGAAAATATAAGATCTTGAAAATATAAGATAAACAGAGAGGAAAGAAATATATTATGAAAGGTCATCTGTTACATATTAAAGAAATATGGTCAAACTCCATGATTTGACCACATTACTTGTCAGCCCTGATTCCGCCGACGGCTGATGACAAACCCACATTTGAATTTTTCACATACGGCAAAACTTTAATTTGTTGCCTTTTCTTTAACATCAATCTGTCTCTCTCAGAAAATAGTCTATATATACAGGGTTGCCCTTTGATTCATTTTCATATATTTCTCATAATCACAAACCCAATATTCCATGATCACTATGGAAGCTTATTCTTCTTCTTCATCCTCTTCCACGTATTTGTCACAAAATCTTCGCGAAGCAAAAGGTCCAAAACTCCCACAACAATTTAATTCCTCACTCCATACAGTTCGAAAGCCACCTTCAAAGCCATGGAAGAAGCCAGTGGCGCCACTGCCACCAACACCACCCAGAATATACAAGGTGGACCCCATTAACTTCCGGGACCTTGTTCAAAAGCTCACTGGTGCAAACGAGTTTCAATCTCAGCGTCTTCAAAGCGTAGCGCCTCCTCCACTCAACGTTTCCAACACGCAACCATTAATGTTTAACAGAGGTATCACTGTCATTCCACAGCTCCACCAATCGACATCAAAAGCAGCACCATTGAATGCAGTGTACCAGGACTTGACATCTGGGACATTGGAAATGAAACCCCAGAAAATATCTGATAGTGATCAAGATGCACCATTTTCGCTTGGGATGAATCTCTCGCCGTCTTCTATGAGTTGGTGTTCTTTTCTGAGTCCAGGAACTCTTTCCAGTTTGGAACAACGCACGGTTCTTTAGCTCTTCTATCACTTTAGACTCTGTACTATATCTCATTACTATCCCTCCACTGCTTAACAAAAAAGCAGAGTCTTGTTTCATACCCTCTCTCCTTTCTGCTTATGTATGAAGTACAATTGAGCAAGGGTTACAATTTTATTTACTACTTTTTTGAGAAGCAATATATGATTATATTCATAAGTAGGATTTTAAGTTTCAATAGAGCTTTTGCATCCTTATTTAGTTGATTAGAGAGTGAGCACATGGACGTGAAATTCGGTGGCTTCTGAGTTCTGAGAATTTTCCTCCTTCAGCCATATCTTTGACTGAGCATAGCAATCTAGCTAAACCGGAAAACTGGATTTTCAAAGTCTTCCTTTAGACGTTTGGAACTTGCACTTGCAGTCATGATTCTCATGAATCAACGGATGTTGAGTAAAGACCAATCAATAGGGGGTCTAACATTTCACACATAGAATACTTTGGGTGCTTTTCTAAGTAACGGAATAGGTTTTGTGACCCAATGGTAGTCCCCGTTGGTGTTCTTTTGTTTCTAAAATTCAAACCGTGAACTTGATTGTCAATGGAGGAAAATACTGGACTTAGTTGCCTTATGATATAAATGGACGGATGTCAAGGAAGTGAGAAACTATACTTTATATAATAGCGAGTCTTGGAAGTTGGAACACAGAATTTTACAAACAAAAAAAATGTGACAAAGTCTAATCTGACCTATCACCGGTTCATATTGGCCCAAGAATTTGAGTTTGACTTCATATTCTTGTGCACATAAGTATGAAACAATAATTTTCACATTTCTTTTTTTTATATACAAATGTTAAGGTAATATACTGTGATTAGTGCATGATAAAAATGATGTTAATTGTAAACACAAGTGAAACTAATGTTCTTATAATCATAAGAAATTATATCAGCGGTTGTGAAAAATATTGTATTCATAGCATTTCTCATTATTGTGAGCTCATATGTGTAACGGATAAGACATATAATACTTCATGATAAATTTTAAGTTAAAATATATGTATGATCTTCAAAATTGGAAAAAGTATAAATAACAACTCAGAAACATGACCTGGAAATTCAACCCAATAATTTTTGACACTTGTCTAAAAAAAACTTTCTTTTTAATTTTATAAAATTAATTTACATTGAAACTTGATTCTCTCTCTTCAACCTCTGGTCTGCTCACTCTCTCTCTTTCTCTCTCATCTCGTCTACACCGTTGTGCATAGCTGAGCATTGTTGGTCGTCACTCTCGCAGTGTTGAAATATCACTCCAACTTTTATTATTTCCACATTAATAATGAAAAAATACCAATATAAGGTGTGGAAATATCATTCCGAAGATTTAAAAAGGATTTGGAGAGCCCAAATGTGAATGCGCTTGCAGTAATTGTATACCGGATTCCTTCAGGGGTCCCTACATGATAAGGTAGCTACGACTGGAATAGTTCAAGTGTTCACCCACGTGTTTTGCATTTCCATTGAGTCATTGACAGTTGGATCTCTAATAATAAATTAAAAAGACAATTCTTCGCGCCGCCTTACCGTTGAAAATTTATTATTTATATCAAGTTTTGTCGGTCAAAAGTGAGAGTATAAGAGCATTATTATCACACTCCCTATTTTTTTTGCCAATTTGGTTCTAAAAAACCCACTTTTGCTAGTTTAGCTAAAGCACTACTACACCAGACTCCCTATTTTAACTTTACTATTCCATTTTTTAATATATCTTTATGATTATTATTTTTTTTTTTCACAACTCCCGAAATACTACACTACAAAAAACACTACTACACTAAAAAAAAGACTTTTTTATTCCCCCAATTGATGAACAGTGGCTCCTCAAGGTGGGAGAGCGACTGTTCATCAACAACAACATTTCAATGGTTTGGAGAGGCTGATGGCTACTGCTTTTGCTGCCTCCTCCCCATTTTATGTTGTTTTCGCCCAAATACGCATTCTGATGAGAATGCTCTAAGATAATCTTGAACTTCTTCTTCGTCTTCTTCTTTCTTTCTTCTTTTCTTTTCTTTTCTTTTATTTATTTTTTGTCTAAGTGATCATAGTATAATCTATTCAAGCTTAATAGGATTTAGGATACCCAAGAGATAACTCCCACCGACTTCAAAACTTTTTCTGTTTTCATGTTTTAAAATAGACTATAGTCAATTTTTGACTCTCTAATTTAAGGGTATTTTCATTTTGACCCCCTAACTTCAAAATTTTTTATTTTAATCCCTTAATTATTTTTAGTTATCAAATTACACATTCCGTTTATTTCTATTAGAAATCCCATTAAGTGTCTAATTGGACAACTGACGTGTCATATGATGTGACCAATTTTGACACATCATCAAAAAGAAAAGAAAAATTAAATACAAATTAGTATTAATTACAGTAAACCTATCTATGGTTTGGCCCGTTTTAACATTGTCTACCCGTGGTTTAAAACGTATCACTTTATCTACTTGAGGTTTAAAACGTTAGCGGCCGTTACCCATCTAGCCAATTTCTGTTAAAATAAAAACAAATACAGACACAAAACATAAAAAAATTTGGATTCAAAACAACTTTTTCTCAGAAAATTGAAGAACATATGAAGAACATAAATTTCAAATAAAACTCAAAAAGGGCAAACCAAATAAAACTAAAAAGCTCAAATTTCTACAATTGCTTTTTGAGTTTAAGTGGAGTTTTTGAGTAATTAAATTCTCAATTCCCAAACAACACAGCAAAGAACCAAAAAAAAAAAAATTAACACCAACACCAACAAGAAATTGAAGAAATTTTCCTAAAAACTCAAACCCCAACACCAAAATCCAAAACTAGTGTACTTACAATACAAAATGCCCTTCATTTTCTTTGAAGCAATACAACAAACACAACAGAGCAACACAAAAAACAATATCAAGACCCACCGCCGTTCTCCCTTTCTATTTTCTCTCTCTCGTTCTTCTCTTTCTGAACCAAACCCTAAGTCCTCTCTTTCTTCTTTACACCAGATAGAGCCAGGCTGCCATGGCCAGCTCTGAAGCTCGCTCACTCAGCCCCACCGTTAACCTCGTCTCGCCTCACCGAGTCCCTCTCTTGCTCGGTATCTCTCTCTAGCTCTAGGTTGGATTTGGCGCCGATTTGTGATTTTGTAGCAGCGGTGGATGGTTCGATATTTCTCGAACCTGTAGGCGACGGATGAATGGGTTTGGTCGGAGTTTTTTTAGGGTGCTCAGAATCTGGAGAGAGAAAGATTGAAAGCGACCCGATCTGGAAAGAGCAACCTGATCTGAGGAGAGAGAAGGCATGGTAGCAGCGAAGACCACCGACAACCACCATCATCGACTCCAGCGCGTTCGGCTACCCATGATTTAATTATGGTTCAATTTGTGCAGAAACGAATTGGGATTAGAGAGAACATCAGAGGAGAGATGGG
>OU015768.1:372932-389721 GCA_907173295.1 Fagus sylvatica
TCATATTGGAATTGATGAGGCAACATTCAAATTATCTTAGATTTAGGACATCAATGAACTATCATTTAGAGATAACCAAAAAAGGCAATTGTAAATTTGTTTTAGGGGCAGAGGAATAACATCTTAACATTTTTGTTCTCTGTGTTAAATTTTCCTAAGATACGTATTAGACTTAAGATGACATTGTCATTTTTATCTTGTCAATTTGTTATAGGATAGACTTCTAAGGTTACGACCAATTTGTTATAGGATAGACTTCTAAGGTCACAAATATTGTTTCTAGATCTGTGATTATTAATAAGCAAGAAATTACCCAAAAAAAAAAGAGAAACAAAAAAAGTCAAAAAATGTATAGATGGGATAAATATGTGACAAATTGAAATAAGGAACCTCTGAATATTTGGAATCCCTGTATGTAACAATTAAGGTTCACCAAAGTGATTAAAATTCATAAAAGATGTGAAGTGAGTTTTTTTTTTTTCTTTTTCTAAGTGAATGTAACCCCGAGATATAAACCCCCATTGAAAGGAATTGATGCAACTAGGCTAAAAAGTTATTGGTAGTTATCTTTATAGCCTTAGTTTAATACATTTGATGAAATATAAGAAGAATCATTTCTATTTTTAAGCGCTTTTTTCTTTTTCTAAGTGAATGTAACCCCGAGATATAAACCCCATTGAAAGGAATTGATGCAACTAGGCTAAAAAGTTATTGGTAGTTATCTTTATAGCCTTAGTTTAATACATTTGATGAAATATAAGAAAAATCATTTCTATTTTTAAGCGCAAAAAAAAAAAAATTTATTTACATTTTCTATTATACGCTTTTTTTTCTTTCTTATTTTTTTTCCTTTTCATTATTGTTATTATTTCTTGCTCTTCTTGGTTAAGTTCTTTGTTAGGAATATATTTATAGAAAAACAAAAAAAAGAGCCGCGCATTGCGCGGGTTATAGTCTAGTATAAACTAAAACTCGGAGCAAGGAGAAACTTTTTTGGCTCTTCCAAATCTGCAATCAAACTCTTAGATTTCAATTTTACCTTAATGACCTCTTAAATTTTCTCCTCCTCAATTGAATCAACATTTTTCCGTTATTTACCAATTAATACCCCAATTAATATCCTGATTGTTTTGTAATCCACGTATTAATACCCCACCAATTAATATCCACCTATTAGTGATTGTTTTGGAATGTCATTAGTCAAATGAAATTTAATTATAGTGTGATTGAATGATATATTGTAGAAAATGAAATATATCTATAATCTATAATCTAAACTAAAACTCAAAACAGAGATAAACTTTTTTGACTCCTCCAAATCCTACCACATTTGACTCTCTAGATTAATCCATCCCATTCCCTTAATGACTTCTTAAATTTTCTCCTCCTCCTAATTGAATCAACATTTTTCTGTTATTCCACCAATTAATACCCCACCAATTAATATCCTGATTGTTTTGGAATTCACGTATTAATACCCCACCAATTAATATCCACCTATTAGTGATTGTTTTGGAATGCCATTAGTCAAATGAAATTTAATTATAGTGTGATTGAATGATATATTGTAGAAAATGAAATATATCTATAATCTCCCCACCAATTAATATCCACCTATTAGTGATTGTTTTGGAATGTCATTAGTCAAATGAAATTTAATTATAGTGTGATTGAATATTATTGTAGAAAATGAAATATATCTATAATCTACCCCACCAATTAATATCCATCTATTAGTGATTGTTTTGGAATGTCATTAGTCAAATTAAATTTAATTATAATGTGATTGAATGATATATTGTAGAAAAGGAAATATATCTATAATCTATAATTTATAATCTAAACTAAAACTCGGAACAGAGAGAAACTTTTTTTTTTCTCCAAATCCTACCACATCAAACTCTCTAGATTAATCCATCTCATTCCCTTAATGACCTCTTAAATTTTCTCATCCTCCTAATTGAATCAGCATTTTTCCGTTATTCCACCAATTAATATCCTGATTGTTTTGGAATCCACGTATTAATACCCCACCAATTAATATCCACCTATTAGTGATTGTTTTGGAATGTCATTAGTCAAATGAAATTTAATTATAGTGTGATTGAATGATATATTGTAGAAAAGGAAATATATCTATAATCTACCCCACCAATTAATATCCACCTATTAGTGATTGTTTTGGAATGTCATTAGTCAAATGAAATTTAATTATAGTGTGATTGAATGATATATTGTAGAAAATGAAATATATCTATAATCTACCCCACCAATTAATATCCATCTATTAGTGATTGTTTTGGAATGTCATTAGTCAAATTAAATTTAATTATAATGTGATTGAATGATATATTGTAGAAAAGGAAATATATCTATAATCTATAATTTATAATCTAAACTAAAACTCGGAACAGAGAGAAACTTTTTTGGTTCCTCCAAATCCTACCACATCAGACTCTCTAAATTAATCCATCTCATTCCTTTAATGACCTCTTAAATTTTCTCATCCTACTAATTGAATCAGCATTTTTCCGTTATTCCACCAATTAATATCCTGATTGTTTTGGAATCCACGTATTAATACCCTACCAATTAATATCCACCTATTAGTGATTGTTTTGGAATGTCATTAGTCAAATGAAATTTAATTATAGTGTGATTGAATGATATATTGTAAAAAAAGGAAATATATCTATAATCTACCCCCACCAATTGATATCCACCTATTAGTGATTGTTTTGGAATGTCATTAGTCAAATTAAATTTAATTATAGTGTGATTGAATGATATATTGTAGAAAAGGAAATATATCTATAATCTATAATTTATAATCTAAACTAAAACTCGGAACAGAGAGAAACTTTTTTGGATCCTCCAAATCCTACCACATCAAACTCTCCAGATTAATCCATCTTATTCCCTTAATGACCTCTTAAATTTTCTCCTCCTCCTAATTGAATCAGCATTTTTCCGTTATTCCACCAATTAATACCCCACCAATTAATATCCTGATTGTTTTGGAATCCACGTATTAATACCCCACCAATTAATATCCACCTATTAGTGATTGTTTTGGAATGTCATTAGTCAAATAAAATTTAATTTATAGTGTGATTGAATGATATATTGTAGAAAAGGAAATATATCTATAATCTATAATCTATACTATAATGTAAAGCTGAAGCTTTTTTGACTTTTGATTGACTTCATAATATTGCGCCACATAAGCTTTTAAAATCTCACAATTTTACACCTCATTATTTTAATATATATTTTCTAATTGAATATAAATTTTATTCTATAATTAAACCTTCCATTAGAATCTTGGCACATCATATTTTTCTTTAATATAAAAAATATATTATTCCATATATACAATACAATCATAATAAATGTCTAGATTTAATACTAAAATATATTCTATATATAAACACTATATCAATATCTTTTAATAATAATCATAATTATCAATTTTCATCAATAATTTTTTTTTCTTATGTATTTCATTTAATTTTTGTTGCTGGCAATGGAGAAAGATGGATGGATTTATTATAATGAAACCACGTAAGCTTGAAATGAGTTATGAAAATTATTTAGATTTGATCATTTAATCATGTGCCTATGTATTTATTTGTCATTCTTCTTATTTTAAGTATCATTTATTTTATTTATTGATGGAAACATGATCCATATGGTAAATATAAACATGAATAGTATTTTATAAAAATTGGACTATATTCAACTTATGCAAAAAGAAAATATTATATTAAATTTTAATTATCCTTTGGTAAATATACTTTTTTAGCTATTTTTTTTAACCAAAAAGTAGGATCTATCATAAATATGATTCGTAAAGTCTTTTTCTCGATCTTGCCTACAACATTTTAAATTACAAAAAAGAAAAAAAAAATGCATATTCAACAAAAGAAGTAAAAGGAATCAAAATTAATTTAGATCTTATTTTCAATAATTTTCCTGTGCATCGCACGGGTTTACGACTAGTATAAACTAAAAGCTGAAGCTGAGAGAAAATTTTTAGGCTTCCCCAAATACCGCCACGTCAGATTTTCTACTCCCACACACTTCCACCTTCCCTTTCCCTCTATTTAATTCTCTTTCACACTTTTATTCAAAAATAAATTATCTCTCTCATGGCTGTTCATCTACCTTCATCTCTTCATCTACCTCTCACCTCTTGAACTCCCTAACCTTTTCATCTCCTCAATTAATTACCTCATCTTTTCATCTACCTCTCTCTCTCTCACCTCTTGAACTCTCTTGATCTCTTCATCTCCTCAATTAATTACCTCACATTTTCATCTACCTCTCTCACTCTCACCTCTTGAACTCTCTGACCTCTTCATCTCCCCAATTAATTGCACCCCCAATTTCCTATTTAAATCCTATGTTGAGATTTTTTTTTTTAGTCTTCATGTGATCCCTATAGTTCTATTGTTGTTTGAGTTTCAAAGGTGTGTTCTTTCCTCTTTAGTTTCTGATTGACTTTACCGAGAGTTTCATGCTTTTATTTATTTATTTATTTGGTTTCTTTGTTCTGCTTAATATTTTTATTTTTTTTGGCTTTTGGTGTTCTTTGTTCCGTTAGTTTTATAATTTTGTAGTTCCTAAGCTTTTCTCAAGCAATGTTCTAATTGTTGTCTTGACTTCATTCGTTTTTCTGTTTATATTGATGTTGTACAACATTAGATTAATTAGATTAGATATATTTCTCGTGCATCGCACGGGTTTGCAACTAATGGGTATAATATCTATTTATTTCTGCTAGGTGGTTTGAGAACAAGATGGACCAAAACCAAAATGTCAGTTGCTCCTTTGTTCTCACAAGGGACTTTGTGAACCACAAAAACCAAGATAATGGTTGAACTTTGTTATAAGATTTAAATGAATTCTCATTCTAACAATTTGGCAGGATTGGATAAAGGATAAGGATTGGATAAAGGATAAGCAACTGCCAAACAAAAGTACTTGTGGCTCATGAATTTCTACTTGTGTGATATCTGTGGTCACTAAAAACAAAAGAGAGAGAGAGAGACTTCCCAAGGAATTTATAATTGGGCTTGGCATTTACAAGCAACTTGTATACATTAAGTTTCATACGTTGAGGAGCAACTTTAACTTACCGTGACCAACTTGATTGTTGTTATAAAACAGCACAAACAAACATGATCTGCAAAACCCACCTCAGTTTTTATGTTTGGTACTTGTTTATAAGTGATTCATAACTCCAAGTTTTATCCACTGATTTCTAGCTCAAGGCTTTTCAACACTTAAATATATATATATATATATATAGATATTTGATCTCTAACCAGCCTGCCTCTCTCTAACTCAAATTGTTGCAACAAAATGAGTCCCTTGTTTGTTTTAGTTTATCTATTTTTGGTTCTCAATGGCCAGGGCATCATAACAAACGTGGAGGCCAACAGCAATGTACACAATATTCAAGAATTTACCAACAATTTCTTTTCCATAATTATGTTAGTATTTAGAATTCCTTAACTGGGTGTCAACTAATTCAGTTTTTAATATACAGGTTCACATAGTTTATCTGGGAGAGAGGCAGTACGATGACCCCAAGTTGATCACAGATTCACATCATGATATGCTTGCCAAAGTAGTAGGGAGGTATGACATAAATCAAGGATAAAAAGTAAAAAACAAACACATTTTTATGTGCTTAAACACAGATTGGTTGAGAATACAATCAAATCTGACTAAAATGTTTAATTTCTTCTTTTCTGCAGCAATGAAATGGCGTCAGACTTGATGGTCTACAGTTACAAACATGGCTTCTCTGGATTTGCAGCCAAGCTCACAAAGTCTCAAGCACAAAAACTTGCTGGTACCAGCCAAAACAATAGCACTGAGTACTATGAAGAAGCAGATGATCATGTCTAATTAAAGTCTGAATCATGTTTGTGATGATTAACATAATATTGTGCTTATCATTATTTTTTTGTTTTTCTTGTGACTCGTGTACTTTAGAGTTGCCCGGTGTTGTTCGAGTCATACCAAATAGCCTTCACAAGCTGCAGACAACTAGGAGCTGGGATTTTCTTGGTCTCTCTTCTCATTCCCCTAACAATATTCTTCACAATAGTAACATGGGTGATGGAGTTATCATAGGTGTCTTTGATACAGGTTCATAACCTTCACCATCTCTCTCTCTCTCTCTCTCTTATATGTCTATAATTGATACTCAACAAGTCACCTAATAAAGCAGGACTATGGCCGGAGTCCAGAGTTTTCAGAGACGAAGGCCTCGGGCCAGTTCCATCTCGCTGGAAGGGTGCCTGCAAATCTGGGGACAAATTCAATGCCACAACACACTGCAATAAGAAAGTTATTGGAGCGCGTTGGTACATCAATGGATTTCTTGCTGAGTACGGACAGCCATTGAACACATCTGAAGGCCAAGAATACTTATCTCCAAGAGATGCAAATGGACATGGCACACACACAGCCAGCACTGCTGGTGGTTCATTTGTGGGCAATGTTAGCTACAAGGGCCTTGGTTCTGGATCTGTTAGAGGTGGTGCACCTCATGCTCACTTGGCCATATACAAGGTTTGCTGGGATGTATTGGGAGGCCAGTGTGCATCAGCTGATATACTGAAAGCATTTGATGATGCCATACATGATGGGGTTGATGTTTTATCTTTGTCAATTGGGTCTTCAATTCCTCTGTTCTCAGATGTTGATGAACGTGATGGCATTGCAACGGGTTCATTCCATGCTGTGGCTAGAGGCATCACTGTAGTTTGTGGAGCTGCAAATGATGGACCTTCAGCATATACAGTGCATAACTCTGCACCATGGATTTTAACCGTTGCAGCAAGCACCATGGATCGAGCATTTCTTTCACCCATTACTCTTGGAAACAATAAAACTTTACTGGTATGATGTTTGAGATTGTGGCAATTTGCATCTTAAAATTTCAAATATTGGATTGAAAACAGTCTGCATCACCATTTATTTTGAGCATGGAGATGAAGCAATTGCCTTTTGTGATGATTCTTGTAGGGTCAAGCCATCTTTACAGGAAAGGAGATTGGTTTTACAGGCTTGGTATACCCAGAGTCCTCCACAGACTTCGATCCTAAGGCAGCAGGGTAGCTTGAAGTATTTCTTTATGTGAACCTGCTTATGATTAGCAAGTTAGTTTGAAGCATGAATCTTTTTTCTTAATTACACTTGCAGTATTTGTGAAGTCCTCTTACTGAATAACATTTCGGTATCTGGGAAAGTGGTGCTCTGCTTCACTTCAATGACTCGTCGGACTGCTATGTTGGTAGCCTCAGAAATTGTGCAAGAAGCAGGTGGGGTTGGGCTTATTGTTGCCAAGAATCCCAATGACGCCTTGTATTCATGTGATGGTGACTTCCCATGCATTGAAGTTGACTATGAAATTGGCACCAAGATACTATTTTACATCAGGTCTACCAGGTAACAACACATTTAAGATCCTTCCTTGATTTCAAGATCATTATCACTAGGTTTTTTTCTAATCCTTTGATTGACGGTATTGGAATGGAGTTCACAGGTCTCCTCTAGTAAAGTTAAGCCCTTCCAAAACAATTGTGGGCAAGCCTGTATCACCCAAGGTGGCCTATTTCTCATCTAGGGGACCTAACTCTATTGCACCTGCAATTCTCAAGGTTCGTTTTCAGTAAGGCTTGATTATTCTGACTTTATGCAGGCACTATAGTGCTTGGTTCAGGGCATGCCTTATTAACCTATTTTGCTTCAATGTATGTAAAAATCACTTTAGGTAGCAGATTGTTTTTCTCATTTTACCTCATATTCAGAAGACCTTATAATGTGTCTAATTATTTTATCCTGCTCTACATGGAATTTAAAGAAAAGTTCACATACACATGCTCTACTTGGGTCCTGGTTCAAGTGTCCAACTTAGCCTGAACAGGAAGTGCAGGGTTTCTTCTTAGATTCTTTTGAGACTATGTTGTTGTATCTGTGTAGGACAGCCAGATATAACTGCGCCTGGTGTCAACATATTAGCTGCCACTTCTCCCCTTGATCTATTGGGTGGATGGTGGATATGCCATTAAATCTCGGAACTTCAATGTCCACTCCTCATATCTCAGGCATTGTGGCACTTGTCAAAGCGTTGCATCCTAACTGGTCCCCAGCAGCCATTAAATCAGCTCTTATCACAACTGGTACTTCCATGCTGATAACCTTCATTAGTTCATTTAACAAGTTCTTTTATTGGTTCACTACCACTCAGAAGACCTTGTATATAAAACTGACTGACCAAATTTGGATGTTCACAAATCTTAATGCAGCATGGCAGACTGATCCGTCTGGTTTACCAATCTTTGCCGAGGGATCTCCTCAGAAGCTTGCTAATCCATTTGACTTTGGAGGTGGAATTGTAAATCCAAATGGAGCAGCAGACCCTGGACTGGTATATGACATGGGCACAACTGACTATATACATTACCTCTGTGCCATGGCTTACAACAACTCTGCTATCTCTCGGCTCACACTGCAATCCATAGTGTGCCCCAGTACTAAGCTCTCTATTTTGGATGTAAACCTACCTTCCATAACCATACCAAGTCTCAGAAATTCTACCACTATCACCAGAACTATTACAAATGTTGGAGCCTTGAAAACCAAATATAGAGTTGTAATTGAACCTCCAATTGGCATAATGGTATCAGTAAACCCTGATGTCTTGGTCTTCAACTCTACAATCAAGAAGATCTCCTTCAAGGTTACAATCTCCACAACCCACAAGGTGAACACAGGATACTATATTGGAAGCCTAACGTGGACTAATGGAGTGCATGCTGTAAGGAGTCCTTTGTCTGTGAGAACTGAGCTCTTACAATCTTATGCTGATGATTACTAAAAAATTGCGGATTAATGGGGTGCTTAATTTCATGTTAATGCCAATACAAGGGTATTTATTTTTCTAATATTTTTAGCTTATACTAAAATTTTTTTAAACTATTGTTTTCATCCTTAAAAACGAACTTCATGCAAAGTTTAAGTACGAAAACAATACTTTTACCTAAAATTTTCAACCATTTTGTAACTTTCTTGGGTCTTCATCTTATCAATGATAATAAAGCGTTATAAGTTTATATGCAATTTTTTTAATCCATCTTGGGGTTTTTCTTTTTGTTGATAATTCGATAGTTAGAGAAGGGGGGATTTGAACTCTAGATGTCTTCGTTGAAAATACCAAGAAATGCTAATTGAGTTACAAGGCTCTTGGCTTGGGATTTGATTAACTATTCAGCATTACCCAAGTACACTTAATGACCTCTTAAATAAAGGAAACCCTGTGTTTGAGAACATAATTTAATCGTTATTTTATTACTGGCTTCAATGTAAGTATTACTACAAAAATATTTGGATAATGACCATGGACAATGAACCAAATAAAGGAAGTCTCTTTACTTAGAATAGATTCAATGAATTTATGGTTCTGTAGTTGAATGCACAATAATGGAAATGATATGACTAATGTGTTCAAAGAAAATGTCATCATGGTAGATCATAATCTTTCATGTAGGGTGCAATGCCATCATGGGACATTAGATCTATGAGAAAAATGTTATTGAGAAATGAGTAAAGTGGTGGGTTTAATATCATCAGGGCACATGATTATTCCTGAACTGAAGATTCTTTGTATATAAATTAAAACCTGAAGCAGAGAGAAATTTTTTACTCTTCTCCAAAAACCGCCACGTAAGAATCTCTACTCACACGTTCACTTTCTCTCTCTCTCGTAGGCTTAGCCTCTTCATCTCCCACCCCTCCATCTCCTTTGCCTCTTCATCTCCCACGCCTCTTCCCTACTATTTTCTTTCTCTTCTCTACTCCTAACCTCCCTCTCCGTGTTTTTTTTTTCATACCCATTAAATCACCAATTTACCCAATTGATTGCACCTCACTGATTGCCCAATTGATTGCTCACCGTTACTTTGCCTCACTCATCTACCCAATCCCCTATTTAAACCTATAGTACCCGCTCCCCCAACAATTGTTGATGTTGTGCTCGAGTTTTGTTTTTTCTCGTGGTTGTATGGTGGTTTGTGTTTGAAAGGTGCACTCTTTATCCCTTTTTTTTTTTTTTTTTTTTTTTTGGATTTGTAGGTTTTGAGCCTTGGCTTATGGGTTTGATTTTTGTGTTTTGTGGAATGATAAAATTGGATTTGTGTGTTTTGTGGAATGGGTTACGGTATTTCCGAATCTGCCGAGAATAAAATCTGCTTTTTTTTCTTTTTATTTAGCAAGAAGCTGTTCACACGCTAAATCCAAGGCTCTCTTCTAGGAATTCTGTTGTTCGCTGAATATTAAAAAAACATTCAGACTGGAGAAAATTAGGTGATCACTATGGCTACACTATCTAAGATGTGTCATGCTAATTGAGCTATATCACCAATTTGATTCACAAATGTCATTGCCTTTGATTAGAATGAAATGTCTTCAAGACACTGGAATGCTACTAGCTATGATCAATCCAATATAAGTATTCCTCATGTAAATTCTATTGTTATTTTTCATCACCCCCATCCCTTGTGGGTGGTGTAGATAATTTTAAGCTTCAGCGAAGACATGTTCTTTCAGGAAAAGAACCAAAACAAACGCATTAAGGTTTATACATATTTATACCACAATTGTAGTTTTGTTTTGGAATGTGATTTTTAATTTTTAATTTTTTTCTTTCCAAATGTCAATTGGGCAGGAGGATTATTGTTGGAAGTTAAGTTCTAAATACACATCAACACAAGTGGTTGGAGTGGTAGTAGCAATGCAAGTTATGCAGAAAGTAAGAGAGCAAGGCTTCCATGGAATTTTTTTTCTATTGATTTTTGTTATGGTTGCACGCCATGTGTTTGGTGAAATTCCATTTAAACATGTGCTGTGGTGAATGGGTTTGAGTTGATGTTTAGTTGGATTTGGCTGTTTTGGATAGGTGATCAAGGAGGATGAGAAGTTGGGTTCTGATCGGTGTAACTATATTACATCATTGGTGGGAGCACTTTGTCACCTTCTAAAGCAATTTGGTGAGTTATCACGTGAAGTACAATCTTGGAAATGGGCTTTCTCTTTTATTTGAAACTATTAGGTTTGTTACATCATAAAATATATATATATATATATATATTACATATATAATTTGGCCACCATGATGTGTTAATTTGGCAGCCATAATTATGTGTGTTTTATATACAAAGTGACATGTAAAAAACATATGTCAATATATTGAAGCACTAAAGCCATTTATCACACTTCCACTTTTGAAGGGATAGTGACATAGTTATTGGCTTGAATTATGGAAGCACTATAGCCACTTACCACACTTCCATGTTACATGGGTTAGTGGGGTAGTTATTGGCTTGCTATTTTTATGTGATCTTAGATGGTATGCTTAGTCTGTTACCGAGTATTGTTACATTGCTTGCTGGCTATCAGGAACATTGCTTGCTGGCTATCAGGAACAAGCTTATCACTAGAGATTGATAAAGATAAAAAGGGCATTACTTGTCTTTTGGTTGTAAGATGTCCAAGGTATTGTGTATCACGGTTTTGAATTTGAGTTCAAATGTCAGACTTGCAGGTAATATGCATATGGAACTAGATTGGTTTAAGGGAGGGGGGGAATCAAAGGCAAGAGTTTATTTAAAAAGTTACTAGAATGGCTTAAGCATTTGTAATATATCATGTTTGGACAGGATGGAATAGAGGACTGGCTGGCCAAAGATCGTTCATTCTGCATCGAATATACTCTTATGCAAGTATTGAGGTTTTACATTAGCTTTTACGGGAATGGGATGATATTCTATTTCTTTGCAGCTATGGTAGTTTTGAGTTGATGTCTTCTTTGCACCTAGTTTTCTCTAGATTGTTTCCACTGGTGTTGGCCTTTTGCTTCTACTTTGTACAATTGTGTAATAGAATATAAATACTCATTCACAAGAGATTAGGAGATGGAAAAGAAAAAGGATGGAATTAAATGGAGTCAACAAAACAAAACATCTAAGCATAACCGCCATAACTACTTTATTGGGAGTAAAAAAGAAAAAAGAAAAACTCAAATGATGCCAAGGAAAGCAAGAAAACAAAATAATTCTAGAAGAGTATAAAGAGGCCATTTTCATTTCTTAACCACCCAAAGCTAGCAATACCTGCAGGTGAGCTGCTTTCTCAATGAACATGGCTCAGTGGGAATGTTTTTCAGTAAGAAAATAGGCATCTAAGGCAATAGAAGATTTACAATGTACAAGCAAAATCTAGCATAAACATATCACAGTCGACAAAATGAAAAACTTTTTAAACTTTAAGCATCAACTATCACATTAACAAAACCTTTATAAGCTCTTTAATTTAAACATAAATCAACTCTATTAAGGTAATCAATCAATGCCATATTGAATATTATATATTCATATCTAACTTATGATCAAAGACAAGTATGAATGCATCTTACATGTTTTCCTCAGTATGTATCTGAAACGTTGGCGGGTTTGTCGAGCAAAACCAGACTCTCAACATAAGAATCAACAAAGGTATAAATTTGTGAACAAATTCTAAGATCCTTCATCTCATGGGTGTCAAGATCACACGACACAAACAGCCCTTCATTCAATGACAACACAACCTCACCATTCCTCCTAAAACCTACTGCCCATCCTAGACCTTGATCATCAATAGTCAAAACTCTGGTCCACAACGACTCAACACCGTACTCTTCCATCACCCATATATTTTGGTAAGCACTATAATCAGAATCCTTCTTTTGAAACAATGCAATCGAATTCCCATAAGCACGTAGCTGAATCAAACTATAATCCGGAAGTTCAGGCAACAGTTTCTCACTGAAGACCTCATCCACCAAATCGAACACCAAAACAAAATGATGAAATTTGTGATCATCAGTATTCCTATAAGCAAGCCAATGCACAGCCCCATTGACAAATGGTTGTGGTTCACAACCTTGTACTAGACTACATATGAGAGGCAAAGCAGTAGTAACAGTCTCCATTCACCCGTGGTGAGTGAGTAAACCTCAACCTCAGGTCGATCCTTTTCAATCAATTCAATGTCGGGATCATTCACAAGAGTAATCACTCTCACCACTTTAGTCATTGGTTTTGGGATCGAATCCGAATCCAACAGAGCCACGGATTCCGTAGGTTACAATTGGGTAAGGAAGTTTAACAAACTTTCTAACACAAGGATTCCACAGAAAGATTTCATTCATGTATGTGGTTAAATCATCGAAAATGCAGACTAAACCGTTACAAGTACCGACTACACGGTATAATGCGTCAAGGAGTTCAAGGTCATCGAAATGGAAAGGGAAATGAAACCTGGTGTGTTCTGTGAAATCATCATCATCGTCGTTATCGTTATGCATGGTGTAGAGTTCTTCGTCTTGTAAGCTAAGTCTGAAGAAGAGGTGGTGGTGGTGGTTGTTGTTGGTGGTGGAGTGGTGGAGATGGGTGGAAATGAAGGTGGGGCTTTGGATTATGGATTTCCATGTTTTGGAAACGCAGATGGAAGTAATGATGGATTTGATTGGTAATCGAATGAGAATTTGGGTTACAATCTCACCAGGTAAGAAATCCCAACTCACTTTGTTGGCAGACATTGCTGCAGCTTGCTTTCAAAGAGTGGGAAGAGAGGCTTAACGACACCGTTTTAGGAGGGAGGCCCCAGTAGGAGAAAGCAGGACAGACTATGGAGTGTGTGAGGGGAGAATATAGGTAAAGAGATGATATAATAATAATAATAATATATTAGAATTGAAAACTAAATTAATAAATGAAAAATAAAAGTAATAGCCATTTAGAATTAATACATGTCAACCAAATCATTTACGATATATCAAAATGGAATTCAACATTCTTTTAAATCCTGAAAATCATCTATTCTCTTTGATGTAGATAATCGAAAAGCATATTAGAATATCATATTTCATTTTTTTGCAAAAAAAAGTTTTGATGAAATGCATAATTGAAAATGTCTTAATATAATCATTTGCATTTTTTGTAAGTGGATTTTTTTTTTTTTTTTTTGTTATTAAAAAATATTTTATTATTGTTTTGGCATATATCAGTTAGGTGATCATTTTAATTTTTGGGGACTGATTTTCAGTTTGGGAAGGGACCAAGTATGAATTTTTGGCTCAGTCCCCTAGTGTATAATCCCTCCATCATTATCTCTTTGTCTTCGATCACATTACTGTAGTGAGTGGAGCCATGCTTTTCCTCTTGTAAGGCCTTTGTGATGATCTCTGAATCACCCTCAAGAATAATTCGTGTAATGTCCATGTCTTTCACTAAAGAGAAGACAGAGTGTTCCAAAAGAAAATAAGAGAATACAATATCACACAATTCATAGTAAAACAAAGAACACAAATACAATATGACATCAATTGTTCTTTAAAACCAAAACAAAACATTTGAAAGTAAAGCCAAAGCCAAGCAGCCAACCACGAAACACTATTATGAGTTAAGGTTTGTATCATCCATCAATATAGAGAACTAAATTAAAACAAAAATCAAAATCAAAATCAAAGAAGGCAAATGAGAATACCATATAATAAGAGCAGATCATTCATGAAAACAGATCAAAGTGATTCACAATCTCACATGAACAATAATACCAGCAGATGGCTATGAGGAAAAAAACAAAAGCTACATGGAAAGAGAGATCTTACCTGGAATCAGACCAGAGAGCGATTGAGACGATCTGAATATAAAGGGTGGAAAAAATTAACGGAGTGAGGGAAAGGGAAACAAAAAAATCTGCACAATACCTAGATTTTGAGAGAGAATGAGAAATCTTACCCGGAATCTGAAGATGGAGAACAAAGGAGAGACTGAGCCAAATCTGACTGAATATGAAGAGAAGAAAAAATAAAAGGAGCGGGAGAAATAGAGAAACATGAAGGGAGGAAATAGAGAGTCCTGCACCGTCAACCAAAAAAAAAATCCCACACTCGTGAATTTCTAAAATTTTATGTGTTTAGATGGGATTTTGAGCCAGGATTTTGGGGTTACAAATCCCAGCAATAAATCCCACATGAAAATTGGGAATTTCCCCTTTTGTGGTGCCAAACCCGGTAATTGAGAAATTCTCCCAAATTCAGGCTCCTCCCCAAATGTCGGCTCCAAATCCCTCACCCAAACACATAATGCCAAAGTCATATTATCACTAAAATTGTATCACTTTTTTTGTCTCTCATTCATGTTTAATTTTAGTCATAATCTTATCAAAATCCTCATGATACTTATATGGCACCTAGATTCAAAATCCAACATTTAGACTGTTGTACCAATTTTTATGATTAGTTCAACATGATATACAAAGTCTCAACAGAATGTTTGGCATCAACTTGGTACTAGGATTTGAAACAAAAACCAAACATTTAGACTGAATTCATAAAGACCCAACATTCAAAGTTGACATGACAGGTTGTGATCTGTGTAATAGTCAACCAACTCTCAATGAAGGATCAATGGAAATGTCACTAGCAAACTGATTATATGCAAAGCATTGATTGTGATAGGCACAAAAGCTGCCCAGCATTCAACAAAGGAAGCCGCCCAACATTCAGCAAAGGATCACTTCAGATTATGCAATTTACACTTTTAGAGATGGTAACCTGTTTGTCAACTCAACCATCTGAGGCACAAGCATATGACACTCTACATATGATTGACATAGCACTGTATGTTTCCATTTGGTCCTTACTCATCTCACTGATTGACTTTTGCAACCAGCTGACATCATTTCTCAGATCCTCCATGTACTTCTGCTTTTTTGTTCTTGATCGCTAGCAGATTCACTATTGGAAAGGACCTGCTAAGAGATGAAAATATAGAATATATCAATGGCAAATGAAAGTGAACTCAAAATAAGTCATGATAAACAAAAGGGAA
Organism: Fagus sylvatica; assembly: GCA_907173295.1. Classification (NCBI taxonomy): domain Eukaryota; kingdom Viridiplantae; phylum Streptophyta; class Magnoliopsida; order Fagales; family Fagaceae; genus Fagus; species Fagus sylvatica. The sequence goes on from OU015768.1 coordinate 388,883, forward strand.
AATTACAGTAACCTCCATTGAGGTTTTGTGAAATGACAGTGTCCCTCTCCTATATTAGAAAATGATACTCCGTCCTCTCATTTTCTAAAATGAGAGAGGGTGAAGTGTCATTTTCTAAAATAGGAGGACACTATCATTTCGCAAAACCTCAAGGAAAGTTGTTGTAATTTGCCCTAAAACAAAATCAATAGTAATGTAATATTCTCTTTCTGATCTGGTTCAAACTTTCTTCTTAATGTTGAAAGCGATGAATTCAGGATTATAATTTAGGGATGGAGTATCATATACTTATATAAAATTGAAAATTACAATTGCAACTGTGGATTGGCGATCTCACCAAATGGAGTCCGTATAAATATGAAACATAACCAAACAACCCAAAAGAAAACAGTATTTTCTTTTTTGAGCCTTAGTATATGGATATTATGAAGTAGTCACAGCAGTCTCATAATTCAAACAAAAATCCTAGCTACATAATTTGTTTCATAGTCTGCAGTCAATTTTTTCCCAATTATTTATGGAAATATTGCTGCTCAGCTCCAATGCTATTATAGCAGAAACTATGGCATGAAATAAGCAACCCATTCCAGGAACAACATTGCAAAATGAATGTAGGCATGAATCGCACAATATGCCCTACGAAACAGCCAAATGGTATTTGATTACATAAAAAAAGAAAAAGAAAAATCTCATGGCTCACATCAAACTAAATGATAAGCTTTCAGACACACACTATCACAAACTCACTAATCAAACACATCCAAACCTAAATCCTAGCAAAATAAAAGGTTAAAAAAAGAAGCCAAAATCCTGTATTTTATGTACCAGTATTTTAACAA
>OU015768.1:389821-402410 GCA_907173295.1 Fagus sylvatica
CAACTACTTTTTAAGTACCTAAAAATAATTAGGAAATCATATTTATATAATCACACGAATAAAAATAAATAAAAATTTTAAGCAAATATAATTACAATTATTTGTGAATCTAAACTTTTATATATTTTTGTATATTCAGTTATAACTTGAAATCTTAACCATGATTAAGCCCACCTCATCTTAACAATAAATATCTTGTGAATGGGTGAAGGTGGCTGCTAGCTACTTAAATAATAATAAAAAAAATCAAATTCAAAAGTAAAAAGTAAAAATAGCCGACAAGTCACACAAAAATCAATAAAGAAGAAATTGACAATGACCATAGACCACACCACATTTGATCTGTACATTCATACCTCGAAATTTAAAAATGAGAGAAAGAAACTTAAAAGATGAATAAAGATACCATAAAAAAAAAAAAAAAATTAGAAAAAAACTGTCAATAAACGTGGGTTTACCTCTCTCCTGGCGCATGGTAGCTCTTTGCTAACGTGTTCCTGGGAGTTTTTTCTCTAGCCTTCGTAAGGTCTCCTTCCGATTGTGCTAGTTATTCTCTTAGCTTAGTCTAAGCTTTCCTGGTCCTTTTGGACTTATTTTCCTCTCTTTTTTTCGCTCATTCTTTAAGTTTCCTGTTGTGGTGCTTCTTTCTTGGTCTCAATCGTGGTTATATTAAAAACCCAACCTTACTCTTTCTAAAGCACACAAAGTGTTTGACAAAAGTCCCATTTCACAATAAAACTCAAATAGAGGTTAAAGCATGAAGACAATTGCGTGGAATTGCAGAGGTACAAACAAAACTTCTACTATTAGGGCCTTGAAAGCTATAAATAAGGAACACAACCCTGACTACTTGTTCTTGTCAGAGACAAAGGCAGATGAGCGAAGAATTGACATTATTAGGAGGAGATTGGGGTTCTATCAATGTTTTTGTGTTCCGTCTCTTGGAAAGGCAGGGGGTTTAGCAATGTTCTGGAAGGCTGGAATGGAAGTCAGAGTATTGGAAGCAAACTCATGGCTGATAGCTATGAGTGTCAAACAAGAATATGGACATGAATGGCTTCTAGTTGGGGTCTATGGTCCCCCTTATGCCAGGTATAGGAGAGAATTTTGGGAGTCCTTACAAGAAGTGGTGCGTGAATTTGGAGGTCCTTGGATGTGTGTAGGAGATTTTAACTGTATAATCTCTCAAGAGGAAAAGCGAGGTGGTAGTAAAATTGGCTCATCTTCTGGAGGTGGCCTTAGGGAATTCATGGAGGATTGGGGAGGCATTGACTTGGGCTTTATAGGGTATGAGTTCACCTGGTGTAATAAAAGGGGTGGGCTTGCAAATATAAGGGAGAGGTTAGATAGAGCTATTTGCAATGGAGATTGGAGATTGATTTTTCCTAAAGCAGGGGTGATTCACCTACCACTACTCCAATCGGATCATAACCCAATCATGGTGGTTGCCAATTTGGAAGTGGGACGGAAAGCTAGGCCCTTTAGATTTGAAGCTGCTTGGACAAGGGATGCTAGTAGTCATCAAGTGATAGAAGCAGCTTGGGAAGAACCAGTTAGAGGCTCTGCAAGCTACAGACTCATGAGAAGGATTCAAAGGGCAGCAAAAGGACTTCGAAAGTGGAATAGAGAAAATTTTGGGTGGTGTAACACCAGAATAGAAGAAATTAAACAAAAATTGGTTGAGTACCAGAGAGTAGAACCTTCCACTCAGAATATTTTCCACCTAAACAATCTCCAACAAGAATTAGATGAGTGGTTAGTTCGACAAGAAGTAATCTGGCATCAAAAGTCAAGGGAGATATGGCTTGAGGAAGGCGACAAAAACACAAAATTTTTCCATCTTTCAACTGTCATTCGAAGACGTGCTAATAATATTGACAGAATAAAATTAGAGGATGACAACTGGCTTACAGAGATGGGGGATATTGAAAATTACTTTTTGGACAATTTTAGACATCTGTATCAATCCTCAAACCCAACCTGGCCAGCAGATCTTGAAGGCTTGATTCAGCCATGTATTGAGGAACTTGAAAATGAACGATTATGCCGTGTACCATCGGTAGAGGAAATAAAAGGGACGGTGTGGGAAATGAACCCTTGGAAGGCTCCTGGTCCTGATGGGATGCCAGGAGTGTTCTATCAAACATACTGAGAAGTGGTGGGAAATGATGTAATAGCAGCTGTCCATAATTTTTTCAGAAGTGGAGTCATGTTAAGAGAGCTCAACCAGACTTTTATAGTCCTCATTCCGAAGAAGATGGGAGCAGACAACTTCAATATGTTCCGGCCTATTAGCCTATGCAACTTTAGCTACAAGATCATTTCAAAGATCATAGTTGCAAGACTTAGGCCAATTCTTGAGAGGTTGATATCCCCAACTCAAGCAGCTTTTGTTCTCGAAAGATGGATAGCGGAAAATACTGTGATAGTGCATGAAATCGTGCACACTTTCCAAAAGAAGAAAAAGGGGAAAGGACTCTTAGGCATCAAACTTGACATGCAAAAAGCCTACGACAGAGTTGAGTGGCAATTTGTTCTAAAGGTACTATCTCAATTTGGCTTCTGCGAAAAGTTTATAAATTTAATTTTTCAATGCATTTCCACAGTTTCTTTCACCTTGCTTCTAAATGGATGCCAAAGTGGTAAAATTCTCCCATCAAGAGGATTAAGACAGGGGGACCCTCTCTCCCCTTATCTATTTATTTTGTGTGCAGAGGTATTGTCTAGATTAATCCTTAGAGAAGAACAAAAAGCTAACCTGCAGGGGATTAAAGTGGCCAGGTCAGCTCCAGCCATAACACATATGCTATTTGCTGATGATTTGATGCTATTCAGTAGCACCAAATCAAAGGAGGTGGAATGCCTAGCTGAGTGTGTGAGCAAATATTGTTCTTGGTCAGGTCAGGCTGTGAACCTAGCCAAATCTGGTATGTTCGCTTCAAGGAATGTTCACAGAGTGGTGCTGAATAAAATAGCAAAAGATTGGGGTTGCAAGAAGATTAGCCTGGATGCTAAGTACTTAGGCTCACCTCTATTCTTAACTAGAAGAAAAAGTAAAGACTTTGAGTTTTTGGCAGAAAGGCTAGAAGCCAAAATAAGTAGTTGGAGCAGCAAGTATTTATCATGGGCAGGTCGTGCAACTATGATCCGTTTAGTAGCTCAAATGATCCCAGTGTACACTATGTCTACGTTCAAAATCCCGTCAAAAATTTGTGATAGAATGGATGCTACTATCAGAAGATTCTGGTGGAAGAATGGGTCTAATACAAGGCGTTTTACAGCCTGGAAAAATTGGGAATCCCTATGCCAACCAAGGCATTGTGGGGGCATGGGGTTCAGAAAATTCAAGGAGATGAATGTTGCTCTCTTAACAAAAATGGCTTGGTTGGTGGCTTCAAATAATGAAAAATTATGTGTGAAAGTGTTGAAAGCAAAGTATGCGAGAAATAATGATTGGCTTAGGGGCAAGAAGGTACGTTCAGCTTCTTGGGTGTGGAGAAGTATTGAGAATTGCAGCTCACTGATCAGTAAGGGAAGATGTCTTTCTGTAGGATCAGGACAAAGCATAAATGTATGGATGGAGCCATGGGTTCCGGGAGCTGTGAATTTCAAGCCAACGCCAAGGATGGAGGAAGCAAGAGATACCCCAATGGTAGTAGCTAATCTAATTGACCCACTGACCAGGTGGTGGGATGTAGACAAGATGAGGAACTTTTTCGATGCTGAATCAATTGAGCTTATAAAGCGTATTCCAATCCCGGTGTATGCAACAGATGATAGAGTAATTTGGGCAGCAGAGAAGAATGGAAAGTTTACAACTAAGTCTGCATACTTGCTAGAAAATAACCACAAATTCAACCATCATAATTCAGCCTTCTGGAAAAAGCTATGGAAAAGTAAACTTCATGAGAAATTCAAAGTGCTTCTATGGAGAGTCGCAACTGGAGCCTTGCCTTTAAATATCAGATGTGCATTTTCGGGGGGTGAAGATGAGAAAATGTGCTCCCTGTGCGGTATTCAAGAAGAATCTGAAGTGCATTTGTTCAAGGAATGCCATGTAGCGAAAATGGCTTGGTTTGGCACAAAGTGGTGTATAAGATTAGAGAAATTCCAAATCAATTCAAGGCTAGACCTGGTTAACTTGTTTATAGACCCTCCAAATGAGTTGCTGGATCAAAACTTTAATCAAGACCAATTTTTGTTGTTGGCTGCTATCACAGTGGAATTAATCTGGAAGGCTAGAAATGAAACTATATTTAATAAGAAAGATTTGGTCCTTAACACTCTCCCAAACCATATTGAGAAAGTATTTGATTTATATTACAAAGATTCAAGGCTAGATTCAAATATGGATATTCAGTGCCCCCAAGTTTGGAAGGCTCCTCAAGCCCAAGGGATCAAGATGAATGTTGATGCAGCTTGGAAGGATGGGAAAGCATCTTTGGCAGTGATTGCAAGAGATCATCATGGCGAATGTGTTAAAGCTTGGGTCCTCAATGTGGTGACAATTTCTGCTGAGACAGCAGAAGCCATGGCAGTAAGAATGGCTGTTCTTAAAGTTTTGGAAGAGAAATATTACCACGTTGTGATAGAGGGGGATGCAAAATTTGTCATGGACTCTCTAAGCACCTCTTTCCATAGAGGGAGCTGGGAAGCTGCTAGAATAATTGAAGATATTTTGCAATTGGTAAAGGTTCTGCAAGGCACATCCTTAATTTTCCAATGGACAAGAAGGAACTCCAATGTTGTGGCTCATCTCTTAGCCAAATGGGCTTTCTGTTCTGGCTTCAATGGTTCTCTAATGAATGGGACTCTCCCAGGAAAGGTTGCGAAAGCTATTGAGAGCGAGAAGGCCTACCTTTAAAAGTGTTATTTGTCCTTTGTTTTGTTGTTTTGTTTAGTTGTTTTCTCCTTTGAGCAAAAAAAATAAAAAGATAAAAAAAAGAAAAAAAAAAGAAAAAAAAAAGAAAAGATGAATAAAGAAGGGGAAGTCTTCTGGTCTTTGTTGTTATTTTCAATAAAGTAATAGGATGTATGTCATTTTTTGCAGTTGTGTTGTTGGGTGTTGAATTTTGTTGTGTAAATAATTTGATTTCCTTTGATTCGATTTGGAAGTGTTTTAATATTCTGATTTTTAATAATTTTTTTTTATTCAGAAAAAAAATAAATAAATAAAGAAGAGGAAGAACAGAGACAACATCATACTAAACATAAACTTTTACATTTGATCCTTATTGTATTTAATCTAAAAAATAATAATTTAAATTCAGATTTTTTTTAGTTTGCATATCACATCATCATTTATTATTATTTTAATAAATTTATTAGCCATGTTAACATTTTTCATTTTTCACTTAATGACAATAATTAACACTAGCCTCTTCACACGCGCTACGCGCATGTTCAGAAGTTTTTCCTATTTATCACTTTTAATTTTTAATTTTTTTATTCAATTTTTATCTGGAGAATATAATGAGTATGTGTGTTTCTTCGTGTAACTTTTAAATTTCTCAATTTACTTTTATGTATTTAGTTATTCAAATATGATTGCGTCATGTGTGTTCATTCAATCAAAATTGAAAACACATTTTCTTTAAAAAAAATATATAACAATGATCTCTTCATTGTTGTTACGTTGCAACATTAGTTGGTCATATTATTATTGGTCATAATCTATTTCTTTTTGTTATTCAATGAAAAAGTTTAGAAGTCTCATACCATATTTCTTGATAAAGAACAAAAAAAATAGCGTCGAGTATGAAAGGAAATAGTGAATAACAAACTCTAAAGCCAAAATAAGATCATTTATACATTTTTTTTTTTTGCTAAATAGATCGTTTTTTTAGTTGATTAAATAATAAGAAATAAAGCTTATTTGAGTGGTGTGGTGATAAAAATAAATAAATCTTATCTAAATCCACCAAAATTCTAAGCTTCTCACACTCACTATATGAGTATTTGTCAATACGTGTCAAATCATATTTTCTTACATTTGTTGGGGGTAATAAAAATTGACCAGTTTTGGTGGTAGACTATGGGGAGAAACTTCCAAATAATGATAGTCAATATTTTTTTAAATGTTAATAACATGGTAAAATCCAATATACTCATTTTTTTAAGTCTAATCATATAGCTACATAAGCATCAGCATTTTCACATCACTAATAGCTATATGATTCTTAATATGAGTAAATCTAAGAGAGTTTACACGGTATATATAATAGCATTTAAAATTTAAAACATGATACTAATTTTTTAATTTGAATATATATTTTTAGATTCTTAATTGGAATAGAATTCTTTAAAAGAAAAAAGAAACCTTATGTAGGTATGTGTTTGTTTTCTCCATGAGAATCTATGTATAGTCCTAATTGGAATAAAGTTCTTTCATCTATAATTAGTTAGAGGTGATGAAAATTTAAATTCAAATAATGAGATTACGCAAAAGAAAAAGTAACCTTGCATGTTTTTATGTGTTAATGGAAGTTTAAAAAATTTCAAAAGCCTTTTTTGAGGTAATTTTTAAATCATCATCTTTTGGGTTAATGTATGTGTACAATAATATTTAGATAATCACACTTATTTATTTCTTATCCAAAAAGATAAAATTTCTATTTATTTTATTTTTTTAGGCCAAGAAATTGTCTATTTAATAACCACACCACACTCATAATGAATTACTTATTCACATAGATGATCACACACTTGAACCTTTCAGGGTGAGGAGGAAAAACTTTTTGTTGCTCTCTATTGTTACCAAAGTTTTAAAGTAGTTCATTTCCAAAACTTTCACATGAATCAAACAGTCTTATTTTTCAGGTGGTTGAGGATCGGAAATAGTAAACAAATTACGGAATTTGAACATCATTTATAATTGTCTTATGAGGTCTAACTTTTTTGGAAATTATTTATTTAGAGAATATATATTTTTTCAATATTATGTATTGCTCAATGCATGTATGTAGGTAATTATATCCAACCAAATTGCATTTGCACTAAACACATCAAGTGGAGAAAATACGCACCATATTATCTAATATTTCTTCCCTCTATAACTTAAATCTTGACCATCCATCCTACTCCACCAGTATACAAAACAATTAATTTTCACAACCTTTATACAAAAGACGGCTTTTTCTCAAGCAAAAAAAATAAAATAAAATATTCCACAAATCTGTTGGTTCCCAACTCCATCCTCAAAGAATTGTTCATACACCTGTAAAGTTCGAGTAAAATAAAGGTTGGACATGTAGATCATAGGTCAATTTCGAATTCATATTTTATTTACTTATTATAATTTTACAACATCGATTAAGACATTACAATTGCCAAAATGAAATAAAACATATATAGGGGAAAAAATATAAAATAAAAAATCTTTTTAAAAACTAATAATTTTTAAATCTGAAAGATAGCATACATGATTCTTCAACCATCTCCACAATGAAGTCAATGCTTACAGAAACTTGTTGGCACACATATCATATCATATAAAAATTGGCACCTAAACCGAACCATGGTGTCCTTTGTTGCTCTTTCCTCAATGAAGTCAATGCTTAAAGAAACTTCTTGGCACACATATCATATCATATAAAAATTGGCACCTAAACCGAACCATGGTGTCCTTTGTTGCTCTTTCCTTTGTTATGACCTCCACTTTAAATCCTACAAATAAAATAAGGATCATGAAAATGCAAGAAAAACTGTATGATTTTTTTAGAGAGAAGATGCAAAAGGCTTCTTTGATTTTTTTGACATTGTGTTAAATTATTGTTAAACAATCAAATATATAGTCACATACACTTAAAAATATAAACAACAGGCTCAAAGAGATTACTTTTATGTTAATGCATTAGTGGGAGACCCTTGGCTACCTTGAAGTGTTTATTTTCTTGTTCTTCTTGGTTGTTGCCTTCTTGTCATGACCCAATTCTTTACCCACCATGCATTCCTTTTGTGAATCAACAGCTCTTAGAAAATTTATAACGTAGTTATGTATAATTGGGAATTTATAATTCTAAAATTTTGGTAGTTACAGTTTATAGAGAACGTGGAATCCAACTTTTAGAAACTGACTGATTGTGGGACTCGAATTTACAGGATATTTTTTAAATTAAAATTTTGAAATGACCTAAAATTTAGGATTTTAAAAACCGATTATTACTTCAATATATATGTAATCAAAATATATAAACCTAAACCTGACTTATACGTAAACTAAAAAAAAACTTATTTGTAAAAAAATGAGATGTAAGGCTAAAAATTAGAAGAAGTTGAGTTAAAACGGCTTTTACATAAGCTTATTAGTATTTAAAAAAAAAAAAAATCTCAATTTTAGAAAAATGAGGAGAAGTTAGGCTAAAAATTAAAAGAAGTTGTGGATAAGAAGGGAGTTTGGATAATATTGTAACTGCCAAGTGATAATGGCCAAATTGGAGAAGTTTGAAAATGGATACTAAAATGAACGTGTGCTTTTGGGAGGTTTTATTTTTTATTTTTTTATTTTTTATCATTAATATTTTTTTTAAAGAGAAAATGGGCTCCTACGTGTAGTGCTCAAAAAAAGGTGGGGGAGTGTTTTAAGGGAATTGATGCTTTCTTAAATTACATATATAACCTTTGTGTGTTATTTGTTAATGAAAATATTGGAAAAAACTTTTAAGGATATTTTAGACCATTCGAAAAAGTGAAAATCAAAATGTTTTATACAAATGACATGGTGAATTACTTTTTTACCCTCATTCATTTATTTTTAATATCAATAACGTTCACCTAATATTATGGGTATTTTTTACAGTACATTAAAGTGGACATTTTTTTTTATATTTTTTATAGTTACGATAGCATTTAAACCTATGGCGTCCGCTCATGATGGTTGTTTTTACCATCAGGTCAAGACACCAATTGGTTTTTAGTGTAGACAGGATTTGAACCTAGGTCCTTTACTCGACGACAAGAGACTTTACTAGTTGAGCTAATTGAAACTTTATACATTAAAATGGACATGAGGGCATGAAATCCTCTTAATAATAATAGAAATAGATAAAAATGAAAAAATAAGGATAAGGGAGATGCCAGAGAAAAAAAAAAACAAATAGAGATGTGAGAGAAAATTGATAGTTATAAAGATAAGGGAAATTGTGAGAGAAAATAAAGGGAGAGACAAAATTTTTTTTTTTTGATAACCTTGGGTGTCTGGGCCAGCGTTCCGTAGATACGCGCACCTCGACTAATCCCAAGAGGACACGCAACACCCTACTAGCATGTGTACCACGATAGGCGCAAGGCTTTGCCTTGGGTAGGTGGCCCTAAGAGGAGGAGAGACAAATTTGAACGTGGAGTTAGTAGGAAGATTTTTTTTTTTTAAATTAATTTATTTATTTTGAGGGAATGAGAGATGAGATAGGATTATTTTGGATAATGATAAAAGTTGAGTAAATGAGGAGTTGTGAAGTTAGTGGGAAGTTGGAAATTAGAAAGTGGAGTAGATAAGGGAGATGTAAGAGAGAAAAAAAAGGGAGACTTAAAAAACAAAGAAAAAAAAAAAATTGTAAAACATGAACGTGGAATTGTGATCATTTTAACTTTTGAATTTGAGCATATCAGTAGATTACTCTTTTAACTTTTATTTTTTATTTTAAAAGCAAATCAATTGATTTTAAGTATGGAGGTATTTTAGTCTGTGCACTAAAGTAAACATTTTTTTATATTTGGATGCGACTATTATACTCTTTTTGCTAACACCCATTATTATTTGAAGTTAGTGATTAAATTAGGAATATAAGAAGATGTGAGAGGTATTTTTTACAATACATTAAAATGGACATTTGGACATGAATCCTCTTAATAGTATTAGATGACACAGTGACGAGTGATGAAAGGTTAAGGGGCAGGTGTACACATGTAAAATGTTGAGGACCCTTTTGAGTTTTGACATGAGGCCATAGGTGAAGTATAAAATATGTATTAAACCATTTTAATAATACTGGCCCAATATTTCCACTCAAATCCGTATCCCAACTAGGCAACTACCAAAGAGACTTTTTTTTTTTCAATTCATTAATTCTCCTCCACTCATTTTCCACACATTTCTTATCCTCTCAACTTCTATCTTCTATTTATTTACCCCGTTCCTCTTTCTACTGAACCATTGTCTCTACATTTCAGACAACAATTTCTTCCCATCTTCTTTCTTTCTTTTTTTTTATTTGGACTCTTAACTTTTTAAGCACTTTCTGTCATCTTCTTATTTCACTTTTTTCTTTCTTCTTCGGCCTAAACCAAAGACCACACCACATTCCTCACTCTCACAACCTTTGCTTTTGTTAGATTAGAAGTGGCAGAACAATGGGGGCCAAGTTCAACAATATATACAATTTGAAAAGCTAGCAGAGGCCATTGTAGCTACATCCTTGATTGGGGTCTTACTCCAATTTTCAATTCCTCATATTTTATGTCAGAATCGGGCATGATTTCATTTCATTAACGAGGGAGCTCGACATGCATGCCGTGCACGTGTCCGTGAATGGGATATGCGGTTAATGGTTAATCTATTACGGAGTAAACCCAACGCCATCACTCACCCTATTTCTTCAAGTCCCAAAACCGCATCTTGTTGCTCAAGTCCCAGGGGTAAGGATCTCAAACTTTGATTATATATTTTTGTATCTTTAATTATAACTTAAATTATTCTTCTTCTTCTTCTCATTCGTGTGGATTTTGGATGAACTTGAGTGCACACCTAATGACCTAAATCCTAATTCCCTCCCACTCTCTTTCTCTACGTTTGGTGTTGTTTTTCTCTTATATGATGTATTTAATAATTAATATTATGTTTTGTTTGCACATCTCTCTTTGCTGCAGGTCAAGGTGCGCACACAAACATTTATGAATTTAGTATGGGCAGGGCAAGTACTTAAATCCTTACGAAGATGACCCCATTGTTCATGAATATGGAAATTTTCTTATAAAAACAAATTTAAGGGTGGCCACAATTACAAAGTTTACACAGATCTAGTAAGTGATGACTTCCAACTTGCAAGTGCTACACAGCTGAGATTCTTTCATGCTTTAAAAAGAGAAAAAACTCGCCCTTCATCTCCTACTCCTAGAGACTCATATATCCGATCCGCAGATAAACTCACCATGGACTCTCAAGCTGATCAACTAAAAGCCATTTTCCTTCCATTCTTGGTCCCAGGCCACATGATTCCCTTGGTAGACACCGGCAGGCTATTTGCCATGCATGGTGTCAACGTTACCATCATTACCACCCCAGCCAACGCCCTCCTCTTCCAAAAAGCCATTGACCGAGATGCCAGTTCCGGCCACCAAATCAAAACACATATTCTTGAATTTCCTTCTGCCCAAGTCAGCCTCCCTAAAGGAATTGAGAACTTCAACATGATCACTTCCCCTGATATGAGCCATAAACTCTATTACGCAGTGTCACTACTCCAAAAACCAATTGAGCAACTATTTCAGGATATGCGACCAGACTGCATTGTCACCGACATGTTCTATCCATGGACCGTTGATTCCGCAAATAAACTCGGGATCCCAAGGTTAGTATTTCATGGTACAAGCTACTTCTCACTATGTGCTGCGAGTTGTATCAAACAGTATGCGCCACATCAGAGTGTAAAATCCAATACAGATACATTTTTACTGCCTGGTTTGCCAAACAAGATAGAGATGACAACGTCGCAACTTCCACGTTGGGTTAGAACCCCAGAAGCATACACTCAATTGATGGATAAAATAAAAGAGTCTGAGCAACGAAGCTATGGAGCAGTAATGAATAGCTTCCATGAGCTCGAGAGTGCTTATGAAGAGCATTATAAGAGCGTAATGGGAATAAAGGCATGGAGTGTAGGACCAATTTCTTTGTGGGCAAACAGTGATGCAACCGACAAGGTAGAGAGGGGTAACAAGGCGACTACTGAAAATGAATGGCTGAATTGGCTCAATTCCAAAGAATGCAACTCCGTTCTTTATGTAAGTTTTGGGAGCCTGAACAAGTTCTCAACATCTCAGCTTATTGAATTGGCTCATGGTCTAGAAGCTTCTAATCACCAATTCATCTGGGTAGTTAGGCTAAAGAACAAGGATGAAGATGAAGGGTGGCTTAGGGACTTTGAGAAGCGGATAAAAGAAAGTAATAGGGGCTTGATAATATGGGACTGGGCACCACAACTATTGATTTTGGAACACCCAGCTATTGGTGGATTAGTGACCCATTGTGGCTGGAATTCAATTCTCGAAGGTGTGACTGCCGGTCTGCCTATGATCACGTGGCCTCTTTATGCAGAACAATTTTACAACGAAAAATTGGTGACAGACGTAATAAAAATTGGAGTGGCCGTGGGTGTGAAAGAATGGAGAAAAATGGATGAAGAAGCCAAAGAGACGGTGAAGAGGGAGGAGATCGAAAAGGCAGTAACCTTTTTGATGGGCAGCGGAGTAGAAGCTGCAGAGATGAAGAACCGTGCAAGGGAGCTTGGAAATGCAGCAAGGAGTGCCGTACAGAGTGGTGGGTCATCTCAGTCCAACTTAATGGGCTTGATCAAGGAGCTAAAGTCACTAAAAT
>OU015768.1:402510-434359 GCA_907173295.1 Fagus sylvatica
TAAGTTGATGTAGCGAAGGGGAAAAAATGGATCAAATGAGAACTGACCCTAAGTCTAGTCCATGGCCGAAATAATTGGTCATCAGCATTCAGCACACTGATGCTAGTTCAGCTTTCATTATTTTACAATATCCCACTGATCAAGCTTTTTGACGTGGAGCCAACACTGGAAGAACTCTGAGCTGCTAGGTCACCCAAAAAATATTTTTTTTTGTTCAAAAAATGAAGAAATAATAAGATAACTCTACAAGTAGGCATCAAAACCATCTTGAAACTTTGGAATCCATCAGAACAGGTAAAACGTAGGCTGGAGGACTTGATTAATTGAATAGGACACTCTGTAGCCAAATATACTATAGGTTTGCAAGAAACTGTCATAAAAGCACCAATACCTGGAATATGCAGCAAGAAGCCACTCTTAATTCTACAGTGCCAGGCAAGAAGGCACCACCATTTTTGCTCAGCTGTGGAGCCATTGCTGTCAAGCATCCACTTAAACATAGATAAAATTATGAAACACCAACTTTAAGATGTAACCAAATGCAAGTTTTAATATCTTTTCAATGAACTTATGAAACAAAATTATATAAGGAATATAATAATATTCAAAACACCACAAAAGATATGATACCTTCAACCTTTTCCATTCATTTGAAGCTAAATTCTACATGATTCAGTTTTTCCCAAACAACAACCCTTTATCAAGTATCCTGGGATGGTAAGCAGACAAGATGGAAAGGAGGAAAGTTGGGGAAAATATTTCTAGATGCAGAAAGCATCAATACAAATAAATATAAAAAGATCATAATTATCGTTCCTTATAGGTGAAATTTTGATATGGTGGATCATTCATTGTGAAATTGAAATATGAAGATGTTTTTTGTTAAATCCACCAAAAGAAAAATACTAGAAATACTTGAGAAGTTGAAAGTAACCATTCCAAAACAACCTAAATCACACTCAAGATATTGGAATCTATTAATGACATTTAAATTAAGAAAGATCTTTCAAATAATTTAAAAAGACTACAACCCAGTGCTACTAAATGAAGAAAAAAAGAAACCAGAGCATGATCTTGGAAGGTGACATTTATGGACAATTCCAATCTCATTTTTGCATCAAAAGATCAATGTATACCTCAGACTGTCACCTAAAACCCATGATTCAATTGCAATATCCATCGTCTCTGTTTCCATTAGTAATGGACCCTACAACTACCACCTAATAAACTATAAAACAAAATGTCCAATGTCTCGGTGCCCAATCCTAAGAAAATTAAAAAACAATCTATAGAATCATAACATCTAAGTATCTAACACCACAAATAGAGGCTATTGTACTTTCAGAATAATTCAAGCTATCAAGACGAATTAGCTCACTAATGCTCAATAAAAAATACAGTGGAAACTGATTAGTTTCAATTAAAACCAAATACATTTAAGGTATTGTCCTCAATTCACAATGGAAATATTCCACCACCAGAAATTCTACTAAAAAAAAAAAAGCAATCCAACCATCTTAAGTTCAAGAACAATATTCTTTTCCTATCAAACGTTAGTTTTGCGATGGAATGCCAATATTGTTTTACTTGCCAATGCCTTAGAAAAAATCAAAATTAGAATGCAACTAAACCTTAATAACTATTAACTATTGATTGTTGTCTCACCAAAACCCAAAAAAATAAAAATCAACTATGATCTTAACCACACCAAATGATGCCAGTTAAGTAGAAATGCCATAGAGATCTCCAACAGAAAACATGTGCTATTGAAATTGAACAAGTACTATATGGCTTAGTGACCTGATCTGTCACTTGTGCTCCCCACAGAGGCATCAAAACAAAATATTTCAAATCTTGATTCCATAAAGGGGCAACAATTTCATCGACCAGCAAAATACGGCAAGATTAATTGAATGTAATTATGGACAACATGATTAAATGACCCCTCCCCCCCTTCTTCTTTCCTTCTACTCAAGTAGACATTTAATAAGAACAAGATCCTGCCCAATCCATAAGTAACTCCAATAATATTGCAAGTTTCAGAATTTTATCAAAACAATGACTCCTCTGTCATGCATGCAAATTTGAAAACTCTCTTCTCCAGAAAAACACTCAAGGTATTCTCCAAAGAGCCTCCATCAGCATTTAAAATTTTTAAACTCTGCATCCCCACCGAATAAAAGGTTAAAACCTAAATCTGATTCATCTGATCGTTTTACTTCGATAAATCACCCAATTCGTTTTCTATAAGCATCAAGATTTAGTATCATCAACAAAGCAGGAAGCAAATTGTTGCTCTTTAACACAACAGCTCATATCAGAAATCCTCAATTTTTCCATACCTAAGTCTATAGGGCAGGTCCATTCAATCTCCATCATACAGAAATACATCAGTTTCTTAGTCAAGATCCTTGAGAGACAGCCTAAACTAGAAACATCAAATTCAGGATATTCTACCAAAAACTTCAGAGAGAAAACCAAAGAGTAGAAAGAGGAAAGGACTAGGAGGAAAGGAAGTACAAAGACAGCCTGGAAACATATAGTATTACTTCAACTTTTCTTTCTAGCAGTGAACCCTTGTTCATCATTGATGAAGTGCATCGCGCATTTCCAAGCCCACCTAAACACAATTATGAACCTTTGAAATATTAATAGAAGAGAACTCACTACCAAGGATTAGAAATTAGAAATGGAATCATTGTATTACCACTGGTTCTACAATTTAATAGTAGTAGCCACCACCATATGGGCGGTCACTCCCATAGAAAGATGAATATGGACCTCCACCATACTGCAACAGTAAATTGATAATAGAATATCATGAATTTGTCAATATAAAGAGTGAAATTGGATAAGCTAAAAAGGATTGCTCACATCAGGGCCATAATAATCATGAGGGTAGCTACTGCCGCCAGCTCCATAGGTATCTGAAACATAAAGACATTTAAATAATAAGTCTGAAATGAGAATGCCAAGAAAAATGATCAATACTGAACATAGAATTCATACCACGATAGCGATTTGCTCGGAAAGTTGCAGGATCAGCGTAATCCAATCGTGGGCGAAACCTACTGGGCTCCATGTAATCAGGATCATGGTCCTGAAACCAAGACAAATATTTCAAACAGTGAGAAATATTATAAAAGTCATTAAAGATTATGAAAACACACAATTTATATTAAAATAAAATGAAGCCAAAAAGAAAAACTTGCCGTCATATAAAATGGGCGCTTCATCCCATGTGCATTGTCATCATAAAGATAAGGGTCATCAAAATGCCTCCCAAAAGGTCTGTCCAAGCGTCCCTCAGGAGAATATGGTTGCCTCCTAGAAGGAGCATGCATCCCACGACCTCTATCAGGGGCACCATGCCAAGTTCGATCATGATTAGGCCTTGATGGGGCAGCAACCGCAGCTCCCGCACCAGATGCGTAGTTACCACCTCTAAATGAATCCCTTCTTCCCCCTGCTTTTGTAGAATAATATCATATTAAACTAAGAGAGCAGCTATTTGTAATGTGCATTCTTTGTTGGGCCTTGGGAGGGGGAAGCCGGTGGGGGGGGAGAGACTACAAATGAAACAATGAGCTCGACAACTAACCTCGTCCAGTAAATTGTCTCCCGTGGAAGTCAGCATACGGATGATCAAAATCATACTCATTCGGAAAACCCATTCTACCAGTTTGACCACGTCCACCTTGATAGAAACCCCTGTTCCGTTGGAAATTTGGACGGTTGAAGGGCTGTCCACCCCGCCCAAAACCCCTTCCTGTAAGCAACAAGAAGTTAGTTGAAAATACTTACAAATGTCAACAAAGGTCCAATTATCAAAAATAAATAAGCAAACAAATCACCAAAATTTGACGTTGCTCCACCAATTCCACGGCCAATTCGAAATCCACCACACATGCCACCCTTCACGGCCTGTGTTTTGGGCAAAGGATTTGACAGCCTTGCTTTCACCTTCATCTAGCAGTTAACATGACAACAACATAATGCACTTTATTAATACTTATGCCCCAAACACCTACGTAAACGCAGCTACAAATATCGGAGTGATAAAAATCTTGTAGAGAAAAAAAACATAATAAAAAAAAAAAATTGTGTGTGTGGGTATATATCTATCATCTATTTATTTATGTATTCTTTGTATGTATGTATAGATCAATTAATTTTAAGGACGTCCCTTCCACCCCTCCCCCTCTTTCTTTTCGAAAACCATACAGTCAATTTTAATATGGTCCCATTGTACCTATCCCTGATCCACCCCTTTATTTTTTAAGGAATATATATAATCTAGAGAAAAAAATACAACAAGAAGATAACTATTTCAAAGATTGATATATCAAAGCACATAAAACTAAAAGAAATACCTTCCCATCACCCAGTTCTTTTTTGTTTATAACAGCAACACAAGCAACGGCAGCTTCATGGGTAGAGAAATCAATAAATCCAAAATCCTTTCTCTTGGCCGTTGACATATTCCGGGCCAGGACAATTCGTACAATCTCCCCATTACCTTTAAGCAGCTCCCTAACACGGTCTTCATCCCAGTGAGGTGGAAGCCCATCAAGAAATACAGACTTCACTTGAGCCATGACCTCTGGGTCAGGTTCACGTAAAGGTTCAGCAAAAGCTACTTTGGCAGTTCTCTCAGTGTGGCCAAAAATAACATCAGGCTTTTGAAGCCTTTTGTATGCAAGCATGGCATCTGCATGGCAAGAGAACTCAAGGAATGCAAATCCCCGGCTCAACCCTTCTCGTTGAACATCTGCGACGAGAGTAATGTTTTCAACACCTTCCACACTATATTCTTTCAACTTCTGTCTGATCTGTCATCCCATTTAGTATCAAGAATCAGTACAATAGCCTAAAAGTAAATATGCAAATGCTAACTCTTTGATACATACAGCTTCCTTTGTCCATGTGTTGCAGATGTTGCCCAGAAACAACGTGTCATTGTCCTCACTGGGTGCAGTTCCACATCGTTTTCCGTGAATCTGTGGACAAGGAGGAATTAGAATGAAAAGCGTAAAAATAGATAACAAAAACTATGAATAGTTACATACAACAGGGTTCTTCATTTCTGACAAAGCTCGCTTCGCATGCTCCTTATTAGCAAACTTCACAAATGCATACCCCTTATTCTTATTGGTAGATTGATCCTTATGCAACCTAACTTCAACTACCTCTCCAATCCTCTCAAAGACCTTTTTCACATCTTCCTCCTCTGCATCCCGATCCAACCCACCAACAAATATCTCATGCTCTTTCTTAATCTTACGCTCCTTCGCAACAGCGGTTAATTCCCTGTTTTCTTCGTCCAATGCATCAGTATCTTCAGCAGGCTCCTCTTGACCATCCTCAACAGGCTCCTCCAAATCATCCTCAACAGGCTCGTCCGGATCATCCTCCACAAGCTCTTCCTCCCCATGTTCTCCAAGGTCCACTCTATCATTGTAATCTTCCATACCCTCATCGCTCCCATACTCCTTTACATGTTGAGTACCTTTTCCTCTGAACTCATCTATCACATTTTGTTCCCCGTTACCAGGCTCAACATCGGCTTCCTCCTTATCTTCTGTCTCCTCCTCCTCCTCTACTTTTTCCATAACTTCCTCTCCCTCCTCTGCACCATTGGTCTCCTCATTCTCAACTGATTTTGCAACTTCTACAACTACAGGCTCTTCTTGCTTAGAAGAATCACCAACAACATTTGCAACAGTAGTTACTTGCACTTCCATCACACTTTCTTCCTCAACAGGTTCCTGTTCCACTTCCTCTGTAATTCGTTCCTTCTCCGCAGATTCTCCAGCACTTTCAACAAGAACAGCTTCCTCCACTTCCATAACCATTCCTTCATTCCTTGCAAATCCAACAATGGTCTCTTCCACTTCCATCACCATTTCTTCATTCTTCCCAGGTTCCACTTTACCAAGACTTTTGCCTTCAACATCAATTTGTTCCTTGTGAGATTCTCCAACATTTTCCTTCTGCACATTAACAGCCCTCACTAAAGTGGGTGTTTTAGCTCTGCCAGAGCTTCTCTTCACTACTGATTTTGTCATCCTAACAACTTTCGTCCCCGGTGTCACCTGAGCAGCATCAGCTAATGCTTTGGGTTCCTCAGCTACTAGTCCAAAACCACATATCCCATCAATTAAATATGACAATTTCAACAATAACCAAAAAAAAACCCAAATTATTTTATAATTATATACATTAAGCTTAGCCAAGCATAAAATTACTAGACCCTATTGCTATAAGAAGCTCAAATTTTGCGTTTAGTTCTGCTCAAATAACCCTAATTGGACATTTGACTCAGCTGATTTCTTATAAACCTAGAAAAAATAAATATTGAATATTACCTGATGATTGTTCAGGCTTCGAATCAGAAGCCGAGCTCGGAGTGGGAGTGGGAGTGGGAGTGGGAGAGGGAGTGGTGTCGTTCTTCTTCACCGGCTTGGCTTTGGTGGCTGAGGTGCGCTTGGCATCGGCGGTTTTCGGAGTAGCGGATTCTGCGGCCGGTTCGGGAGGCGTTTTTGTGGCGGATTTTTTTGCCGGCGGCGTTTTCTTCGCTATCGCCGGTTTAGGGCTATCGGAATTACGAGTTCTCATGCTGTCAAAACTCAATCGTTTTGGGATTGAAGCCTTGAACTTGAAGCCCTAAAAACTACTTCGCTAACAGAGAGATAAATGAGAAATGATAAAAGTGCGAAATGAATTTATTTATTTTTACGTTCTTTTAAAATGATTAGCGGACGAGAGGTTTTGATCGAAGATGAAAGTGTTGGCCGTGGTGGAGTTAAATAGAGAGATGGTTTTTGAGGGTGTAGCGAGAGGCGACGTGTACTAGATAGAAAGTCGTGAAATGAAAAACGGCTGCGTTCCAACCTCCAACTCCATCGTTCGTCACACACGTAGACTTAAATTGTTGACTTAAGGATTGCGGTAACGAACTTGCCACGTGCATGGGTGAATCACCATTCACCGGGTCCCAGAGATTCATACATCATAGTTCGTACTCATATATGGGCCTATTGTTTTACCCAAAATATTTTCTCGAACCAAATTGGTGTTCTCAAACAGATTTGGTATTGGGTCAATTAAGATTTAAGAGGATGAGTCATCACTTCTTACAAAAAATAAAAATAAATAAAAAAACAGATTTCGGCAACACAATAACAAAACAAGGAAAATTATTTAATAATTCACTATTACACATAAATGCGTAGTCCCCTTTTCACATTAATAATGGATTTTATTATAAATATAATTACTGAGACCCATATTTATGTGGTATGACCCATCATTCATGTTAGGGAAGGACTACATATTTATTTGTAATTTTGAACTACTAAATAATTAATCAAATAACAATAATGAACATAGTAATACAAGTCAACAAATCTATATCTATATATAAATTAAAGCAGAAGACGTTGCCGAATGTCTGCCATTTGGCATATATGACAACGTCTTTTGCATAACATGTGGCAGCTTAGTTGGATTTGTAGCCACATAATAACCACATGTCAATAATTAATCCATGTGTCAATAATAAATGCATCTTTCTCATAAATTCTTAAATAAATATTTATTTAGATGTCCACTATTAGCTCTCTTAAATGCTCCATTAATTTTTTCTTTTTCCCACCACACTTATGTCAATTGTTTACAAATTTACAAATATATATATTTTTTCCATTACTTTGTGTTAACAGGTTATACACAGATTTTGCTTAAAAAAAGAAAAAGAAAATTGTACACAGACAGCCCCAAAATGACATCGTTTTTTTCCATTTCTGTTATGTTCAAAACGGCGTCGTTTAATTTTTCCAGCAAAAATGTCAATCCGAATTCCTCTTTAGTAGAACCGCTCATCTTTTCGATTTCTCCATTTACTGCGACTTTTAATCTCCCCCTTCTTTTTACTTCAACTCTTCAAATGCTTCTGATGCAGCACCTGGAATTAAAGTCTTTTTACTGATTTCTTAAATAGATCTCCAATCTATCTCACCTCTCACATTGTTCTGCTGGTAGCATACCAAGGTCTGTTTTTTCTCTCTATTTTTTCCACCCATTTTTTTTCGTGGATTTGTGATATTTGTGGCTTATCTACTTTTGATGGGCGCATTTGGGTGTGCACCAATTCAAAATTCTGTGTCTTTTTATTATCAAAAGTCCATCCGGTTTGTGCCCCCAACAATGATCCCACTCTTCTCTTTGCTAACGTTGGTACCCTTCTCATCAAAACCAACGATATTGTGCAATTGTATTGCTTTTCCTTCTTCTTCTTTTTTCCCGTTTATTTGGAGGGTCTTGATTGTTTGCTCTGCTTTTTGGTACGATATTCTATTTTTTTTTTTTAAGTTTAATTTTGGTGTTGCTTACTTAGTTGCTTACTGTGTTGGGTTTTTGACATGATGAGAAAAAAAACTCTGATTAATGGAAAAGTTGATTTCTACTGGGGCTGTGTATTCTATTTTAGATGCACTGGGAAAAATTATTTCTTTTGATGGATGCATGTATGGAGACGTAGTTGGGTTTAATTTTCCTGGCCTTAGATAAATGAAGTTGTGTTTTCATTGCACAAATTTATTAGTTTCATCATGTTATTTTTTATGATTATAAACTGTTTGATAAAATGCTTGAGCCATCATTTGTCCACCATTTCTAAAATTTTGTTTTTATAAAGTTTTGTTCTTTAGAATTAGACCCGTTCTGTTTACTGGAATTTCCTTTATAAGTTCAATGGTTCTGTTATGATATTTCCAATCTTAGGTTGTTGTCAAGAAGTTGAAGAAAGGATTTTCTTTAGGTAATAACCCACACACTCCAATGTTAGACAATTTTGCATTCACTTTTATATAATCCAGGATATTTCACTCTTTATTATTTATCTATATCTACTTCTTCTTACAGAGCAAAAAAACAAAAGCCTTTAATTGAGCTTTATTATGTTGGACTGTTTGATCTTGCCTTTGACTCATTGGTGCAACTGAAGATATTTTATTTTACTTTTTCTTCATAAGTAATATGATGTTTCTCTCACTTAATTTATAACATCAACCTTTTCTTAAATTTTGATATATTATTTTGATTTTAAAATGCAATAGAAAATCTTAATTACATGTACATTAGTTATTTGATAATATTCTTGAGTAATCTTTTTATTTATTTATTTTTTTTCTAGAACTCCTAAATCCTAATACATGCAAAGTGATCAGGAGGAAGAGAAATAAGGAGGGTGGTGTTGGTGGTGATAGAGTCATGGTCCTTGGTGCTATGCTAATGGAAGTTCAAACTGTTCTTCAAACTTAAGTATGCCCTTTTTCATTTTTCTTTTTTCTTTTTTTTTGGGAATTATAGAGGGTGGGTTTCTTTTGTTTGATTGTTGAAGTTGGAAAAGTGATGTATTACATAATATCTGCTTTTGTTTTATGTAACGATAACAAATTAGATATGATAACATAAAAGATTCTGCAGGAAAAATATCCTAGGTTCTAAATAGATTTGTGATTACAAAATGAAAATGCACATGCACATTAGCTGGAGAATAGCTTAGCACTTGCTTTTGGTGTTAAGAAAAGTTCCAGAAAGAAGATAACGCAAGTTTTCTTTTCTTGCTATGTCTTTTTCTTTTCTTTTTCAACCAAATAGTGCTTTTGATCTATTTTAGGACTTGGATAGTACTATGATTATAGGTTAAAGATTGCTATGTAAACTTTGATATCTGTAGGGTGTTAAAAAAAAATGACTCCAAGCTTAAAGTTTACTTTTTGCTTCTCATATATTTTTTTTTTTTTTAATTATACATCAAATTATTATTGAACATAAAATTTGGTTGAAGTTATAACAGGTTATGCCTCTTTTTTAGGTATTTTGTTCTCTCCATGATCTTGATTTTTTAATACAGCATTAATCAGACTTTCTTACCAGGTTTGCTGAACTAGGAGGAGCACTGGTGTCTTCTTTAACAAAATTATATTTGTTGGATCGTTCTGGTGTGGGTAAGATGGTATGATAATTCTTTGGACAATTGAGTGGACTTGGTTTTGTTTTTTGATTTCTAAAAGAGGATTGTCACCCTTTTTCATTTGTAGTAACCTCTTGATGTCTTATGTATAGATGTTCATCAAAGCAAATACCATTTAGTATTGGTTAATATTTTGTTATTATCCTTTTTAAAAATTAAGATGGTCTTAAGATAGCCCGCATACCAACAAGAGGTCATATTTAGATGACTTCGTAGGGATGAACTTAAATTTCCTCCACCCTTTTGTAGGTTCTTCATTTCTTTCAATTATAGTATTCTGTTGAAAAGAATCTATAAGAGAATTGAAACTTTTTTTTTTTTTTCCTCATGCTGAAAATTAATCCAACCGATTATTAGGAAAATAGATCAACCCCAATATATCTATATGGAGAATCTTGATCTTTAGCCTCTAATGAATGATCAAACTGAATTGATCACCCTTATGTCCTCAATGTTTTGGTGATTACAAACCAAATGAACATCTATCTTTCACAATAAAGGATCCCCTGCTTTCTTCCACCTCAGTTTCAGCCAATGTTGTAAGACACAAATGCTTGGCCAGAATGGTAGACCATATGGGTCTTGAAGGTATTTGATTGATGAGAAATTGAGAGATACCCACCATTGTTGGCTTTAAAAAATTTGTAAATCCTTCTCAATGGAGATGATTCGGTTGAAGGCAATTTGAAAAGTTGGGTGCAATGGGAGGGATGGGATGGGAAGGGTTATTAAGGTGTTTGTGAGGATTTTGAGGTTTTCCATGTCAGGATTAAGGAGAGAGATGGCTCATCCAATTCTATTTACTGATTTTGAAACCAAAACTTATATATATATATATATATATAAGATTCCTATGAGCTTTCTGAATTCACATTAGAATAAATAAAGAATCCTCAAAATAGGTACCCCAACAAGTGGAGAAGTGCTCTATTAATAACAATAGCCCCTTTTTCTTTCCTTAGTTTAAGAGAAATAGGTGAATGTTTAGAGTATGTCTTTGGCTAGGATGTATGTTGTTTTGTTAACCAAGAATACAAACAAGAAGTTTTTCCTTGCGCAAGTTTTATTGCATTCTTGGAATCTGTATGCTCTATCAATTTAAAATTTAAACACTTGAGAGTATTGGTACGATGCTCTACCATTTTCTTCTCAATTATAGAATAAAAGTTGAAGCAAGAACTAACTACTAAGCCCTCTGCATTTACATCGATTTTTTATTTTTTATTTTATTATTATTATTATTTTTTTGCATATAAAGCTTATTACCTTTGTTTAGTTGTGGAAACTAAGAATAACAAATTGTTCACAATCTTATTTCTAACTTTCTCTACTACATGATATTAGCAGACAATAAATATTCTCATTTTTTCTTTTTTTCGATTAAAAAAATTCTCAATTTTATCTAAGTGTACTTTAAGATTTTGTTTATCTTTGACTTTCTTAAACTTTTTGGGATATGAGGCTTATCTTTCTTTGATTGTAGGTCATATTTAATGAAGCAAGAGAGAAGCAAAAGTACAATCATGGTATAGGTGGACATGAAATGCTTCCACAATGGGTGTAGCAATTGTACATAAACATGAATTGATTTACTCATAGATATATCTTGATAAAGTCAAATATTATTTAAGTTTTTATTATTTGATCTAGCATTTGGTAATTGTAGTTAAAAGCAGAAGAAGGATCATAGACAAATTGAAGGCATAGAAATTTGTGTAGGAGTAATGATTTCCTGCTTGGTTAACTGTTAAGTAAGATTTGATTTGCAATGGTGGTGACTCTTTTTAAATTTATATCATATTCGTTTTGTATTTTTTCCCGCTCCTTTGGAATTGTATAATATTTTATTGGGATGTAAACTGTATACAAGTCAAAGGCAATAAAATGTGTATATTGAAGAAATTTTTTCTCCGTGATGACAGAAGATAGATTGATCCTACATGGATTTCAACAATTTCTCATAATCTGTAGAAAATGCTCAAGAGTTGATCTTGAGATGTATAAGTTAATCAAAATACTGATATGAAAGAAAATTGACATAAATAAATGTATTGCATGTAGACGTGTATTTAAAGTTTATATGTGAAAAAATGTTGAATCAATTTGTTTTTATTAATTTGTATTTTTGTTGTTTATAAGATTTTTTTTTAAGATTGAACTATGTGTTTGGTTGTATTGATAATGAGAAACTAATACAATATATTTAGAATTTGTGCGTTTTATCAAAGTAAAATTAAAGTAAACCAAATTCTGCTCAAGGTCTGACTTTTAGTTGTGTACTTTATTTCCTTCTTAAATTACTCATGAGTACACACAAAATTGACATTGAAGCATTTTGACAACTTATTTCGTGCATTGCATAAGCTATTGTTTAGTATATAAACTAAAAGGGGAATCTGAGAGAAAATTTTCAGTCTCCTCCAAATACCACCACGTCAGACTTCTGCTTCCCACAAATTTCCATGTTTATCCTGTTTTTTCAATTTTTTTTTTTTAGTTTCCTTTTTCTCCTCCACACTCAATTATCCCCTATTTATTTTTGGTCCCATTATATGTATTAAATACTTACTCCTTCCTAACGTTACATTTACACTCATATTTTAATGTTGGCAGCTTCCTATTGATTAGTATTTATTATTTCCTTTTATTCATACCATTTATTTGTTTCAAAATTCTCTGTTTCTTTCTTTCATGCTTATCGGTTAACCCCTCACTGGACTCCTCATCTCCCATCACACCCGTTGATTCAGCCCTCCAACTCTCTTCCTCCCTTTTTGGCCTATTCCTCTCCCCCATTAAAACCCATTGATTTAATTCAACCATCCTTACACTCTTCCTCTCCCCCAGCTTTCCTTTTTTTCCTTCTTCTTCATGGCTAGCGTTTAATGCTTCCCAAATTTTCCGGTTTCCCAATTTAATTTAGTTCACCGTTACTACTCTTATACTTGCGTTTAAATATTCAAACCATATCAACAACCCTTTTGTGCGTTTCCTTTTCCGGGCACACCTTCTGAAATCTCAATCTCAGGTTGCTTTTGAATTCTCTTGATCAGTACGCGAGTCACACCAATTGGTAGCGTAAATATAATATTGCTTTCTTATTATATTTACTGCACTATCCAAATTTTAATTTTCAGGTTTTATCCCGGCTGGGTATGCTTAAATCTTTGTGGAAAGCTGAATTTTTTTTTTTCCTCTTGAATTCTATCTCAGGTGATGATGCCATGAAGGCTTTGGTTGTTTTGGATTCAGTATTTTGAGCACTATGTTGTGCATGAAACCACCGTCGTCTTCAGCCAAGTCAAGTCTGTAGTTCATAAAGATGAGAGCTTTGTTGGAGACAATGGGTCAGTGGGTTCAAAGTTTTATTCTTTTGATTTGCTTTATGATCTAGGATTTTATTTATTGATTTTGGATTTGGATTTGACTTTGAGTTTTGTTTCTTTCATATTGAGACTTCCTAAGGTGTGTTTGCTATTTTTTCACTTGAAATTTTAAGCGTTATCGATCTTTGTTATTGTTTGGTGGAATTCCTTTAGATATGTGTTGTGTTATTATGTGTTTCAAATTTTTTTGTTATTTTCCTTTTTCTTGCACTGTGTAAGAGCGCATCAAGAGGAGTGAGATCAGGTCTGATAGCCTTTCATGTGGTAGATTTTGGTCTGTTTTCTGAGTCACAGATTGGATGAAGAATGAATTGTTGGCATAAAAAGTTGTGTTCTTGGAATTATCATGCTAAGAAAAATGTTATGCATAAGTGAAGTATTGGTTCTTTGTGCAACACAGTTCTCTAATATTTTACCTGTTATATTTTTCAAGAAATGAAAGTTGTATTTTGTAGTAAACTTGAGTCACAGTTCCATCATCCATGATGATGCAAAATGGAGGCATCACTGCCATTACCTTTGTCCCAATCATCTGTGATTTGTTACAGAAATTCCTTAAACCCGTAAACATATGAATATGATCTTTTTAAAGTTGATGTTTATCATGTTTTATAGCATTTTTAGCCATGATACGGTTTTACCCTGTCTTGAGGGTGTTTGAAATTTAACTCATACACCTCTTTGTTTGTTCCACTTCCACCATTCTTCACTTGAATCAAATTGAGTTGTTAAATAACAAAAAAATTAGACCCTTAATTTCTATTTAATTCATACTTCCTGAACTTTGTTTGTTCGTAAACATATGAATATGATCTTTTTAAAGTTGATGTTTATCATGTTTTATAGCATTTTTAGCCATGATACGGTTTTACCCTATCTTGAGGGTGTTTGAAATTTAACTCATACACCTCTTTGTTTGTTCCACTTCCACCATTCTTCACTTGAATCAAATTGAGTAGAGTTAAATAACAAAAAAATTAGACCCTTAATTTCTAGCTTTCCAACTTTTCTATCATATTTCATATTAGTTATTCCATGAACATTAGTGCTTTGAGAGTTATTCCAACTTCTTTTTTTTTTAATATAAGGTTGGTTAGTGCATGTCTAATAAAAATAAGAAGGTAATATAGTATAATTTTGTGGAATCTCGTGGAATGTAAGTCAGTTTATTTAATACTCATTCATTCTCGTTATTATCTAATGCAAGCAACTACTTGGATATCTTTATGGATAAAATGAATTATTCAACAAAAGGAAAAAAAAGAGAGAAAAGAATAAACCAAAACAGATTGAGATCGGGTGCTTGCACCTAACAATAATTTTTGGATCTAACAATAATTTTTGGATCAGTTGCAAAAACCACTTTTCATTTCGGTATTAAAAAAAAAATTTCAAAAAAAAAAAAACTTTTTTTTAAAAAATATTTTTTTAATATATTTCATCCTGGTAACTTTTCATCTTGTCCATCTAAAAATATCGTTAGGTATGATACTTAAATCTCGATCAAAGGTCTAAAACACCTTATAAAAGACATCAATTAGTCTAATTAATTATAAGTGATATTATAAAACTATTTAGTTATAGATACACTTATAATCTAAGGACATCAATTAGTCAATCTAATTAATTATAAGTGATATTATAAATACTATTTAGTTATAGATACATTTCTTTAAATATAGTATATTAGGTTCTTAATGAAATTGAAACAGATGATTCTTTGATTAATTTGATATGCTGTAATCTGTGAAGAGAAAGATTGTAAATTTGTTGAAAGAATTATTTAATAAAAAATTATTGAGTAGGTAATCACAATTACCATTTATTAATATACTGTCAACTTCTTTCTGACGGTGATAGCCCAAAAAAGTTTGTTGGTTGATGGCCCTTCACCAAGATCAAATAAGATATGTTGGACTGGCATTAATTTATTGCGGCCCACGATTTTGTTTTAGTCAATTCTTCAACCAGGATTGTATCTCCATCACCCATCTTCATCAAGCACTCGGAATTTCCAACAGTGCCTGAATGAATTCAATTAATGGCAAGGCAATACCCCATAATGTATTAATGGTTCTTGAAGCGGTTGTAGGTTCAAAATTAATTAAAGTGACTAGGCAATACGACTAATTAACATCAAAGACGTGCCATCCAGTCACGAGATGATTGCATTACAGAACTGGGAGACCAAATCACTTGTATTAATTCGAAACATGAGTGCCAATTTTATTCATTTTGGAGGTTATGTTAGAGCTGGCACTAGTTCTTGTAATAGAGCTGCTAAATTGTTAGCAGGTTATGTTAGAGGATGGACCTTCATTTTTCCTTCCAACTGTTATTTGAGGAGTTATCTTAATCTTAATCTATCATTTTCTTTACAGAAAAAAAAAGAGCTGCTAGATTCATCAAAAAAATAAAAAAACAGCTTAATTACTGAAAAGAATTGACTCGTCCATTCAAACAATTTTCAACCTGGAACATAAGTGAGTTCTGACTCTTCTGACCATAGTCACAGCCAACTGATAACGCAAAAAGGGATGTGAGCTAGGAGGTAGGAAGGCCATTAATACATTTTGGAGGGTGGTTCTTCTCTTATGTATACCGGTGAAGGATTAGCTTAGCTAGAAGGGGGTTTAGTCAAGCATATGGATGCAATACGTACAACTCTATTTGTCTAGGGGCAAAGCTCACATGCGACCTGTTTAAATTTTTAACTGCTCTAGGATCCTTGGTTCCTTGGGCCTAGTTTGGCTTTGTCCAAATGAATAAAGGGTTTTGTTGATGTTTTGGTTCGCTATAGACCGAAATTATTGTAATTTTGTAAAGGGATATAAAATCTTAATCATGGGAAAAAGAATAAGTTAATCGAATAACTCGTGAACAAAGTTTGAGTTTTTGTTTCGACAAAAAAATAAACCAAGTTTAGACATTTAATCTAATTTGATAATGAGTTTGAACTCAATTTCAGTTTGAAATAAAATTAAATAAATAATTTTGAAGTTTTAATACTTGCCTTGGATTTGTTTATAGCCTTACCCACCACATTCTATAACACAATTGTTATGCAATCAATTTTTAATAAAATCTATTTATTTTAAATATTTGATACATATTGTATAACAATTATTTATTTATTTTATATTTTATATAATCTTACCGGAGATGACAAAATTTAATATTTAAAATTTTAATGATAAAAAGTCTAAAAGAGAAATTCAATCAAGAATATTCCCTTACACTTACACATACATATTCATGTATATATGCATGTAAATACAAATATATGTACATCTGTAGATATAAATATGTGTGTTTGTATACATATATAATTCAATTATGTTTTCATACTATAATTAATTTGGCAACCCCAAGGAAAAATTCATGGTTTCACTTCCACCCCTGCGTGCATACAACTATCATATTTTTATTTTTTGCTGGAAATGAAGGTATAATATATTCGTTACAAAATTAACGAGTAGCAACACTAAGAACGGCCCAAGCGTTCTTGTTTATTGGGGGTCAATGCAGCCAAAGGCATTAACATTAACTATCACAAATTATTAGTAGATAACAATTTATCAATTGCATGGTATCATAGTGTGGTTTATCGATGATAGAATGTAAAATAATATTAAGCATATTTGCATGCTATCTCCAGAAGACAATGGCAAAGTTCCTCTGGCTTTGACAACATTGCCATATGATCAGCACCCTTTAATCTCCATCACGTCTGTTTTAGCCACATTGTTTTCAATCATCCATCGCTGAAATTCCACAGGTATTGCTAAATCCTCATCGCAAACAACATAAACTCGCGGAATGGACCCATATCCCTCATTTGAGAAGTTCTTTGCCTTGGACAAGTCCTCAGCAAACGGTGATCCTGGCCTTACTAAAGTCTTTGCTAATTCAAAATCCTTCAAAAATTTACAATTTAATTACATACTTGAAACAAATCCAAAATTCTTCAAACATGTTTTTTAATGTAATTATGTGTTGTGCATGTGGGTGCATGGGTGGAGATAACTGTTGGTGTGTGTGTGAGAGAAAGTACCTCGATGGGGCATAATTGGTAGAGCCTGGAGTACAAGAAAATGGGTCCAAAAAGCATTGTGGTTTTACTAAGGCTGGTTGCCACTTCCACACGATGAAAACTGAGTATCCAAAAATGCCCCTGCTGGGATCCTTTCATTATGCTTTTCATATCGAAGAAGACAACAAGAATATTAGCTTAGATGCAATGTTCAGTTAAACCTTTGATATCTTAGACAAATAAATAGTAACACACGTGTTTTTTAAGATCCTCAGTGCATTCATTTTATGGGCCATTATCGACCATTATTGAAAGAAAAGGGATATTATCATCAATCATCGACATATATAAGGACTAACAGTGTTATTAATTATCCAAAACATGACTTTCATGTAATGAATAAGATTTGTATTCGTTATGTAATATTTGGATTGAGATCCTAATTTTTAATATCGGTTGTCAATGAAGAAGCAACTTTTAATCTCAGCCGTCCAAAGAAAACCAATGAAAGAGTAATTTTTAAATATTTTAAACAAATTTTTAAAGTTATTTGAATAGACGACTGAGATGAAAAGTTACTTTTTAAAAAATTGCAACTTTTCATCTTGTTCCATTTTTCATCTATTGCATGGGATCTCGATCCATAATATTCAGTATACTGGGTCAAAGTGATATTCCTTCCGCCCTCTTCTAGTGAGTACTATTAATCAAAGTGACACGAAAAGTAATATAGACTATTCTTACTCCAAAAAAAATTAATAGCGATGAGTTTGGCTTTTATGTTAATAATTTTATTATTTTTGGTAATATTGCCACAGGAGTGGCCCATACTTTGGAAAAATAATTTCCTGTTTCAGACATATACCGCATCCCTCTCACACACTTGGAAATAGGAAATACTCTCTCCATACTTTGACAATTGTTTTGTTCTAACTGAGTCACTGACCACTGAATTTTCATATTCGGCAAATTTCGATGCAATTATTATTATTATTATTCATCTAAGACTTTTAGTGACTTATTAACTATTTTGTTATTACCGAAAATTAATTGGCAGGAGTACAACGAGTGGCCTAAACTGATCACTATGTCACTTGATAAATACAAATTGTCAATCTTGTATTTTGTTTTCTATTTTATAATTTATCAGTCACAACTCATCATGTGTCTTTTTTATTTTTTTATAAAAATACCTATAATTTAAAAAAAAAAAATCAAATACAATCTAACACGTAGTACTTACAATTTATGGAGCATAAAGTAGGATAAAAAAAATGGGATAAAAGATATTTATTTAATTTCTTGTATATTTTTTAGACAAAGCAAACAAGAAAGCGATTGTGTTAAAAAAAAAAAAAAAAAAAAAGAGAAAGGGAATTGTAGCATATAGTGGAAATTTAAGCCGCTTTAAATAACAAATATGGTCTTAACATGTAGTAGTAAATTTAAGAGCGATACCATAACACCATAAGTGTATTTTATTTTATTTTTGAAAAGTCTTATTTTCATGTGAACATTTTTATAAAGAACAAAAAATATTGTTAATGATTCAATGGCTTACGTGCACAAATTCAATGTAGTTTTATGCGCTTTTTTTTTTTAAATATAATTTGTACATATTTGAACTTTATTTTTTAGTAAAAGTAAAAAGAATTGTTTAATAAGATATACAATCTACTGTACTATTTAGGAGTGTAATCGGTGAGGTGCGTTTCAGTTTTCTCTAGATTTATGCACCTACACCTTATAGTATGATTTTCTTATTATACGCATTTGCACCTATACCTATTAAGATCGGTTTTGGCACGGTGCAGTGCTGTGTAGGTGCGGTGCGGTGTAGGTGCGGTCTTGCGGTTTGGGCTAGACTCATTTGGGTCAGATGGGGTGAGCCCAATTGTCAATTTTAATCCAAAAAATCCACATTGACAACAACTCAAAAATTTGGCTAACTATAGCATACAAATATAAATCATAGTTTCCAATCTCAACCTAAATATTTAAGAAAAAAAAAAATTATAACATACATATCTCATAGAATGAATCATAATTTTCAATCTCAACCTGCACATATATACCATCCTTATACAAATATAATCCAATCTCAGTCTTTACATACCATTAGCATACAAATATAATATAACATTACTTGTATATACCATTAGTAATTTAGCATACAAGTATAAGATATTAGGGGTGCAATCGGTGAGGTGCGGTGCGGTTTTCTCTGGATTTATGCACCTACACCTTATAGTGCGGTTTTCCTATTATACGCACCTGCACCTATTAAAATAAGTTTTGGTACGGTGCAGTGCGGCTCAGATCAGTTCTCTCAGTTTTATCGGTGCTGTCGGTTTCACTTACGCCCCAAGTACTATTGGTATGGAAATAACACCAACCTTAAGGTATTCCTTAACAAAATCTAAATCTAAATCTAAAATTAAAAATAAAAACAGCTAACACAAATTCAAGACGATTTTTGCTATTCTTTCCTTAATATTTATGTACCATTTACTTAACTTTTAAATTTAAAAGAAGTGAAAATCTAATGATAAAGCATTAAATACAAAATCTTTATATTTTATTTATAGTATACATTAATTATCCCCACCTTAATTAACCATTTTTTTTTTCTATATAAAAACCTTAATTAACCATTCCAATCAAAGATCTTTAGATACTTTATTATCAAGTGCCTATGATAAGTTTTGAAAATTATGAATGAAGAGGATCAACCAAACACACCCAATTACCAAGAGGATTCTCAGGAATCCTAGACTAGTTAATTACAGTACTCCTTAAACTCCAATTTTAAAGAGTCAGTAATTTAGGTTATCCTAATGAAAATTTAGAGTGCAAGGAGAAGCTATCAATGTAATGTTAAAAACAAACCTGATCCAAAACATATGATGGCTTGTGTCTCGTATCTGGCATTAAGGCCGCCAGGAAAACTCCAACTGCAACCTTTTCTGGATACTTGTCCATAGCTAGTGCCAAATTCAATCCTCCTAGACTGTGCCCCACGAGTACCACCTTTTCATTTGGAGGAAGCGAGGCCAAAAACTCCAACAAAGGCTCAGTGTACTCATAAAACGTATGAACATCTTGAATTGCCTTCATGTTGATTCCTGAAGCAGCAAGATCAAGAGCCGTGACGCGGTGGCCAGCAGACTCGAGACGTGGTTTGAGCTTGTACCAACTCCAGGCCCCATGACATGCTCCATGCACTAGAACAAAATGCTTTTCTACTTTGGGAGCTGCTGCAACTGCCAAAATCTGAATTACCAAAAAAAATAAAACTGCCATTTTTATGTTTTCTTTTTCTTTTTTTCTTTTTTTCTCTTTGTGGTTAATGGTAATGTTCTTAGTTGAGCAGAGCTTTATATAATACATTGCTTATTGAAAAATAGTTGAATGGAAAAGTCTGGAACCATCATGATGACATATATGACGAAGGTTGCTTGGTTAACTTTCCCTTGTCTTGACTATTATTAATTTGCCTTTGCATATTGCGTGTGCGATTTGGAAAAAAAAACCTCAATTGGACTTGTATTTGAAAGAGTTTAAACTTAATTGAAAATAACATATAAAGTTGGATGTTTTTTCTTGGAGGAAAGAGAAGTACAATAGGTTTTCTATACTCTATTTAATTAATAGCACACAATTTCTTGAGCATTCCCACTTGTAGTTGTTTTTGAATCAACAAAGTTGGTAGTTGGCTATATAGATTTGAAGCTAACATTTAATCCATTTATAGAATAGTTATGGTTTAAAAAAAAATTAATTATTTATTAACACATTTGCATTGTATACTAAAATTATATATTGTAAATGAAAATACTGATGAAATTACTTGCCAACTTGAGGTGCAATTCTCAGGTATGAATATTTTCAATGTTGGATCTACTACTAATATTGAGTAAATCAAGAAACAATTCATATTAATTATTTGCTTTTTTGTTACTTACCATGTTATATTTTATTTTTAAAACTTATATATTTAGTTATTCCATATTTTACTTATGACAAATGCATTTGAGGAGGTTAATAACTTCATTGATATGGTCCATGAAATCTAATTTTTGTTTTGTTCTTTTACGGTGAGGAGAAGATCATTAATGAACTTCTGATTGTGTAAACTTAAAAATTTATGTATTTTTTAACTTTTTCATTTATTTTTTCTCTTATTTGTATTAAAAGGAAGATAAATAAAATATATTCCTTTTTTTTTTTGGCATTTAAAAAAAAAAAAAAATCATGTTTTGGCTCCCCTAAACATAAAGTCATATTTTCTTCCCTCCATACCAGGACAGACCTACTTGTTGGCTTCCCCCTCCCACCATCCAAAAAAAAAAAAAGTGTAAAATGTAAATAGAATTAGAATTTTTTTTTTTTTTTAAAAGGCAAATGTTTAGATTTCTTAGAATCAATTAATGTAAACTACAATTTATCCCATGTTGTTTAGCATTATCACAATTTAATGCACAATTTTCAATTTTTACATTTCACTCCCTAAGTATTGGTACTTGTTTGGGAGAGTCAATTTTTATTAGTTTATTGTTCTTAAAAGAAGTTTTGAAATATACATAAGCTTTTCATAGAGTTTTAAGCTGAAAGTATAGTTGTACCTTACAAAATATAAGCATTCCCAAATGAGTTCTAAACTTTCTGTCCAATGAATAAATTTTTATATTTTGTGGACAAATCATTTACCTCATTTTCATTTGCTCATCTCACAATTTAGTCTCACAAACTTTTCTTTTTCTACATTTTTCATTCCTTAAAATTTGGACTAAAATGAAATCATAAATCATAATTTGGATATGATACTAACGATTAATTTCGTTTTAATCTAAACCTTACATGTTCAAAATGTAGCAATTGAAAATTTGTGCATTAAAGTTTAATAGGCTAAACTATAGGTGATAAATTATAATTTACTCGAATCCAAATAATCATGAGGTTAAAAATTTCATAGAAACAAAATCCTTTTTTTTTTTAAGTGAGAATAAATGTACAAGTATATCATGAAAAACTACAAATGTCCAATAAGCATTCAATTTTTTTAATAAAAGTTAATTATTTTAAATATTCAATACACGTCGTATAACAAATTTCATTAAGTTTTATATAATCTTGTAGGAGAGGAAAACATTTAATTAAAACTTATAATTGATGATAAAAAGTCTAAAAGAGAAATTAATCAAAATAATATTCCCATATACTTACACATACGTATTCATGTATGCATGTAAATACAAATATATATGTACATCTATATATATATATATATATGTCTACATATATAATTCAATAATGTTTTCATACTATAATGTGGCACCCCAAGTAAAAATTCATGGTTCCACTATCAAATTTTTAATTTTTTTGCTGGAAATGAAGGTATAATCGTTACAGAATTAGCAAGTAGCAGCACTAAGAATGACCCAACTTCTTGTTTATTGAGGGGAAAATTTAGCCAGAGGCATTAGCAGCAACTATCACAAATTATTATAGTAGATAACAATCTCTCAAGTGCCTCCAAGCTGTTGACTGATTATCAAGGCGTCTGTACTCCTGCTGCCGTTCGTAGTTTCTAGAGATCCTAAAGGAAAAGCTAATGCTAGTTACGACTTTTTCCAATGCAATATGTCTACAGTCCCGGTTAGACTTCTCTTGTTATACTTTTTCTCTTTGTGATTATCATCAATAAAATTCTATCCTTTTATCAAAAAAAAAAAAAAAACAATCTCTCAAGCATGGTATCATAGTGTGGTTTATTGATGATAGCATGTAAAATAACATTAAGCATATTTACATGCTATCTCCAGAAGACAATGGCAAAGTTCCTCGAGCTTTGAAAACATTGGCATATGATCAGCACCCTTAATCTCCACCACGTCTTTAGGCACTTCGTTTTTCATCATGCATCGCTGAAATTCCACAGGTATTATTAAATCCTCATCGCAAACTACATAAACTCGTGTAACCGACCCATATCCCTCATTTGAGAAATTCTTTGCCTTGGACAAGTGCTCAAGAAATAGTGATCTTGGCCTTGCTAAAGTCTTGGCTAGTTTCAAATAAAAATAAAAACTATAGTGATTAAACTACAATGATCTTTCAAAGTTAGAACCATACAAAAATGATCTTATCAAAGTTAGCAGTTGGTATCAGTGTGCCAATTTGTCATTTACGGGTCAGCTTAGAACTCATGGGGATCTTTCAAAGTTAGAACCATACAAAAATGATCTTATCAAAGTTAGCAGTCGGTATCAGTGTGCCAATTTGTCATTTACGGGTCAGCTTAGAACTCATGGGGGATGACCAAACAGCTGCCCATATCCCATTGCATTCTTATTAGGCTAAAATGTATAATCACCCTCTGGGGTTTGGCTCAGTTGCAAACAGACCCCCTGGGGTTTTGATTTTGCAATATAACCACCTGGGGTTTTTAAAATGGTGAAATTGACCCCTCTAAGTATATTTTTTGTCAATTTTGCTAACAAAATTTGTCATATGCATTGCACTTAGGTTTATAATAATGAATTTTTTATTATAAAGTGGTCATATGTAATGCACGTGACAAATTTCTATTAGCAAAATCGACAAAAAAAGTACTTAGAAGGGTCAATTTCACCAATTTAAAAACCCCAGGTGGTTATATTGCAAAATCAAAATCTCAAGGGGTCTGTTTGCAACTGAGCCAAAACTCAGGAGGTGATTATGCAATTTGACCTTCTTATTAAATCCTCATCGCAAACAACATAAACTCGTATAACCGACCCATATCCCTCATTTGAGAAATTCTTTGCCTTGGACAAGTGCTCAAGAAATAGACCCCTTTGTACGATAAGTCCCCTCAAATGCAATAATTGTCCTTTTGAAACCCGAGTGGCTTCTGCTCTCTTCAATTTTTCATAAAGAATTGTGTGAGTCTTCCGCACAAGCAATAATTGAGTGACTTCTGCTCCTCGGCCTTCGGGAAAAGTAATTCCGCATTACTCCAGTTTTTCCTGGCCTTGCTAAAGTCTTGGCTAGTTCCAATAAAAAATAAAAACTATAGTAATTGAAGTACAATGATCTTTCAAACTTAGAACCATACAAAAATGATCTTATCAAAGTTAGCAGTCGGTATCAGTGTGTCCAATTTGTCATTTACGGGTCAGCTTAGAACTCATGGGGGATAACCAAACAGGTGCCCATATCCCGTTGCATCCTCTAAGTCTCTATGGCAATCCATCCGTGTCTTTTTGTTGACGCAAGCCGTGTCCGGATTTTGATCTAATGAAACATGGGTAGATTCTGCACACATCATATTACATGAAAGGAAAAATGTTAACCACAAAGCAAACAACTCAGTCAAAGCTTTATTACCAAAAACATAAATAAAAACAAATCAGTCCATGCTATGATATTTTATCAAGATAGGATAGGGTGGGTATTCAGTTTATGCATAATACTATTCGACTCCTTGAGCGGAATGCAGCAGAAGTAACAAAAATCTAAGGATCAATTCCTACAGCTCCACTGCATAAAAACCATGACACTACCATATGTACAAGAGTGCGTGTGTGTGTGTGTGTGTGTGTGAGAGAGAGAGAGAGAGAGACTACAACAATCCAAACCAGAAATGAAGTATTATTCAAAACAAATTAGAATGCTGGACACCTAAAAACTAGTGCGACCTAGATATTATTTTCAGACTGGTGCACAAAAATCCAACTTTTCAGATGAAAAGAAAATCCCAACCAGCCAAACAACCACAAATATATATTTTTAAAATGAATAAGAGGGGCTGGTGTGAGAGCACAAATAGATCAGCAAAATACAAATACCTTGATAAATATATTCGCAGTACCACTCTTACGTACACTAGGATCCCGATGAGAATACATGATTCTGATGGGCCTGTTGTTCAGTGGAGTGAAGTTCAGTATGTTCAATGCCCTCCCCGCTGTAGACAAGAAGACATGATTTTTAAAAAATACAATGTTGAATGCAAATGTACCAGAGGTATTAGCTACATGTTAATTTCACAACAAAGAACATTTAAAAGAAAACTACCTAATACTCAAGAAGCACTGCTAGAAAAATGCCGAAATAACCATGGAATACTCCTTTGTGTATATGGCAGAAAAAATTGTCACACTAAGCATGGTATGGAAAATAATTAAACGGTGCAAGTAGAAACTGTGAAATTACCATGATGGTGATGCAGCCATGGAAGATTAACTTGTTACTACTTCGCAAATTCGTCTATTCAAGACTTGTTTTATGGGGTCCAGATGTGAAGTCCAATTGATGTAAGAATCGTAACATTTTAAAGGTCTAGTTATATGGGTCTAAAATTTCCTAGGAGTCTTATTTTCTTTGATTCCAACTTAGTCTTTTATTAGCTTTTACCTTATTAAGTTTAAACTAGAAGTCCTAATACTACCAGTATGTATATATATATGTTGTGCTAAATGTACTCAAAGAATAGATGTAAAAATATTGAGTGTTTCGAGCATTGAGGCATGTTGACCTTC
Source organism: Fagus sylvatica (assembly GCA_907173295.1). Lineage (NCBI taxonomy): Eukaryota > Viridiplantae > Streptophyta > Magnoliopsida > Fagales > Fagaceae > Fagus > Fagus sylvatica. Next base: position 428,494 of record OU015768.1, read on the forward strand.
GTGTGTTCTTTTCTCCCATTCTCTCTTTCTTATGCTATTGTTCATGGGTACTATTCATTAAGGCCCTGAACACTATAAATTTATCTCTTTCCTTCTTCCTTATAACCCCTTGTCAAGCCCTTCATCTAATGTATCAAAACCCTAAACTCTAATGTACTTTCTCTATCAAATATTCATAAAAAAAAATAAAAAAATAAAAAAAACCCTAGCCAATTTTAAGCACTACCCGTTTCTTCTACAACTCTAAATCTTAGATCCACAATCCTCCTAAATCTTAACCCACCACAAACACACTCATATTCCCCAAGTTTCCTACGTCAAATGGTCGCAACTTGTAAAACCTAAAGCAAGTAATTAAATCCTCATGACACAATTTTGTTCTAAAAAAATTGCATTCTATAACATGGTCCCAGTTCTCGAAAAAAAAAAAATTACGCTTCTATGCTAACAAAATTGAATCAAGGCTAAACTATTTGTATATGTAATTCACACACACACATAAACAACAACAAGGTGTAATGTAACATCAATTTCATAGTATATTGTGATCGCCCAGCTTCAGTACTAAATCCACGGATTAAAAATGATCCAAAACAAAATCATTCGTACCATTAGAACCTCAAGGCATGCAATTCCATCAATTACATAAGAAAACTACATACTAACTAAATTAGATAGAGAGAGTTAAAGCAAATACTGACCATCCTGAGGGTTGCTATAGTTGACGTAACCATAGCCGAGAGATCGCCTTGTGCTCAAGTCCCTGCAGACCCGAACCGACACGACCTGGCCGACCTGGTTGAACAGATCGTAGAGCTGCGAGTCCGTGACGTTGAAGTCGAGATCTCCAACGTAGAGCGACGTCGTCACGAACTGGTTCGCTCCGGCGCCGGAAACCACACCGTTCTGACCCGATGCAGGAGGCTGAACCTGAATCTGCGCCATCTCACCGAACCAAAAACCCTTCTAGATCCTTCTTTTTTTTTTTTTTTTTCTTTTTCTTCCCCTCTCCTCTTGTTATTCAAAATCTTAAGAAACCCTAAGGACCTGAATTTTTTTTTTGTTTTTTGGAAAGGGTAGTTAGGGGAAAGACTTGTTTGGTTTGTGAAGGAGGATAGAAGAGGGAGGGGTAAAATGGGGATAAATTGTCCGGAAAACCGAACGGAACCTGATCGGAAGACAACGGAGGAAATGGACAGAATTTTTTTTTTTTTTTTTTGTTTATATTTTTTTAATTTTTTTGGTGGGAGGGCAGAACGAAGCAACGAACTGCACCGCATTTTTTTGGAGGAAACTGTGTGGGTTATAAAGTGACCGTCGGTAAGTTTGGTAAAGTGGTACCCTACGTACTTTAATATGGAGATCGAGTGTAAACCGTCCGATTTTATTTTTCTGGAGCTTTGATGCCCGCCACCTGGCAGTTTTGGTCTTGACGGCTGTAGAGTCAAAACGGTTAGATGACGAAAGTCTGGAATGTGAGAGAGAGAGAGAGAGAGAGAGAGAGAGAGAGAGAGGGGGGAATCAGGCGTGGCGTAAAATTAGGGACACGTGAGGACACGTGGTGGCTTGGCTAGTGTCCATATCGGATTGAGATCTCAGATATTGCATGGGTTCTAATTTATTTGAATGATTGGGATTTAAAGTTAAAAAGTTAATTTTTAATCTCAGCCTTTAAATAAAAAAAAACAAAAAGTGTTAGAAGGATAAAATAGTAAAAGGCTATGAGGAAAAAGGTGGTATTGCATAATTTGCATTTATGCAATATCTTTTTAGTATTTCATGGGATCTCATTCCGTCCATATCTTCTTATATCTTTGTTTTCGATAAATTCGATCCAATATTTTTCACACTGTTTAGCAGCAGCTAAGAGCTTTCAAATATTTGTGGTGGAACTCAACAGTATAATTGGTGTCGGTTCAATTTCAAAGGAAATGTCAACATGTATGAACTTATGAAAGTGCAAGACTTTAAATTTAGCATATGAAATATAGAGATAACAAATTTTAAATTAGATATATTACTTGGATGTGTGTGTAGATTTGTAGATATTATATTTAAACCTTCAATTTCTCATATTATTATTATTATTATTTTTTGTTTACACCTACATATTCTTTTTAAAATGCTCATAAGTAGGAATAAAAGTAGTGATTGACCCAATTGTTTTCATTTATCATAGCCTCATAGGATATAGCTCTTTGTTCTAAGCAATCAGTTGTGGGCATGGGAGCACTTCTCATTAATTCACAAGGTCGGGTAGTAGCTGAATTGATTCAACAAGACTTTCATTGACACCAACCAATCTAAAATTTGTGCATTGGCAATGGCTTTGAAGTTTGCTAAAGAGGGATGGGCTTTCAAAGGATTAAAATGTTAATGAATTCTCTGTTCTGTACCGAGCTCTATCTTTGTCACGAAGCTCTGTTGATTTATCTCCTACAGGACATATCTTAGAGGAATTCCATATTTTGCAACTTGTAGCAAAAAAACTTGTATTGTTGTTGTTCAAAAGTTTGTTAGAGGAATGATGCAAATCAAAGTGAGGAGACAGTTTGGCTGAGGATACTTATCCCTTGACCTTGACTATAGGTTGTTTAAACTTTAAACCTTTTTTTGAGGATGTTTGTCCTCTACGTGTGTACGAGACCAATCTCAGCAGATCGAGCTTTTTGACTTATTGGGCTATGTTGATATTCCTATAGGTCCAAAATACTATAGGCCTGGCGGAGCCTGACGCATTTTATTCTGTAATTGGGCTCAGTGGATGTTTCCGTGGGCTGTGGTTCAGAGATATTAGTGTGAACGTGTGAGTTGTGACGTATGTTTGGGCCGCCTCCTTTTTCGGACAACTTGTTCAAACTCAATTATGATTACAAGTTTGAAATATGCGAATTTCGTGTCATTTACTTGATCCTACAGTAGGAGACGAGGGTGAATTTAAAAAGTGTCATGTGAAACTTATAAAGGGAGCAACATATCATCCGAGATGACAATTATTCGTAAATTGTTTCCATTGTTTCACTCAGAAACTACTCCAGCAAATTCCTTCATCATTTTTCTGGGCCCCATTTTATGTTAAGTCTGAAATGGCCAGATTGCAGAAAACAATCATTTGAGCTTTCTATGACTACCAGAATAAAGTGGAAGAAAAGTCTCACCAAACAAAGAAATAGTGCGCCCTAAACTTGCTTTGCCAGCAAAATTGAAACAATGTCCTCCATCTCGCTTAGACTTGGCAAACGGGCGGGTATGAATTTAAGTTTGATTTGATTGAGTTCGGGTCAAATTCGGTACGGGTGTAAAACTTATAATTCTTATCCGGTTTTTGATGGATTGAGTCAACCCAGTCCACCCGTATCTTTTCCACATACAAATAAATAAATAAGTAAAAAAATTGAGAATATTATTTTTATCTCTTTTCAATATAAATAAGAGAAGAAAGAAATCATAACACTTAAAAATAAAAACTAAATAATACATAAATCATTGACTTTACACTCAAAATTTTTAATTGTTTTTTTTTTTTTTCCCTTTCTTTTTTTGGGTTATATAGACGACAAAATAAAACTTGATATGAAATTGAAAACAAATAAAATAAAATATTTGACTGCTAGTGAAGGGAGACCATTCCTAGGAAAGTTAGAACGAGAGAAAGACATATATGAGGGAAAAGAGAAGAAAGTGAGAAAGTGAGAATTAAAGAGAACAAGATTTGAGAGTAATCAGTGTGAAAAAAAAAAAAAAAAAACTATACTAGAAGAGAAGATTTTTCTTTTCATAAAAAGAAAAAGGTGGATCCGCTAATCATTTCGATATGACTCAATGAAACAATGGGCTGGGTTCAAGTTGGCCCGTTTTTCCATAATTCGAAAAACCCTTACGTACCCTTACTCCTTTTTATCCTTCGAATTCAAGTGCGTTAAAAAAGTCTGGGTCCAATTTTTCCAAGTCTATGCTCTCTTACAATTATGTCAAAGGTTTATTTTTTTATTTATTTTATTGTCAAATTATGTAAGCGAAAGACATATTATACCCTTCCATAAGGGTATGATAAAACAAAATTGAGAGTACATAGGTTTGTTTGAAATTGACCAAAATTACAGGGGTCTTTTTGCATTTTGGAAAAAATTCAATCCATATAACAAACAAGGGAAGCTCCTGTGTTGAAGGTCCAATTTTGCTTGATTTATAGATCTTTAATTGCCGACTTTGGACTGATCAACGGATATTTTCTAACAGCCGTTGAAATAGACTATGAAATTTTGCGCTTGCCTTCGAGCCAATTTGAGCACATTCGAAAAATTAAAATAATTGTTTAGTAATAATTTTTTGGTTACTAACTTACCATCCTTTTAGGTTGCATATGATTCATGCTTTCCAAACCAGTTGTCCTTGTCCATTATGAACCTCTTGCCACTTGGTCAACAATGTCCAATTTGAATCACAATTGGAAGAACATTATTCACACGCATGGATGCTTTCATCTATGGTTATCGAAACCAGAAATGTCGGAATAAGCAATAGATTGGGGGGCATTCACACAATAGTCGTTTGTAATGACATGTAAGTTGTCTGTATGTGATAAAGATGATGTCTTTCAACATGTATCATTGAAATTACATAAATTTGAAGTGTCCATATTCCACATGTATCAAGGCTACTTAAAATTCTCCGAATAATAATAAATAAATAAACTGCATAATATTGTAGATTCCAAATAATGAATAACCCATTTTTTGCATTTCAAGAAATATGGAGACAAAATTTAAGAAAAACATAATTGATAATTCCATGCACCAAATTCCTATATGCATTAAAACCTTTTTTTTTTTGTTAAATTATATGCACCATAATTTATTTATATAAACTATTTTTTTTTCTTCTCTAGCTAGTTCATTATCATTCGGTCATTCCTATGTTTAGCATGGTGAGATAAATCAAAGACATTAGCATGCATGGCATAGAGAGAGGACGCTAGAATCACTGTTATCAACTGGCCAATAAAAGAAATTAAAAAGGAAAAAAGCTGGGTCAATTTAGCAAAGGAGTTTGTGATCCAATTTCCAATTATTCAAATATGAGCTTGGTTGGTTCACAAGTCACTACCACAGGACCTATTTTTGTCGTTTACTTTTTAAATTTCACTGAAGATTTTTTTGCAGAATTGGCTCCCTCGTGGTTTACATGGAATCATACGTGTTCGTTTCCTAGTGTCAGATCGATATGCCTGCTTTTCAAACTTCAAAGTTCCTCCATCAATTTCGGAGTACCTGCATGGTAACCAAATATACTCCTATCTAATCATGTTTTTTTTTGGTACAATGCTACGTTAATGTCATTTGAAAGGCCTGGTAACACTAACACAGCTCATTAATTGTTGTTAAAAGAAACCCTCATGCTCTTTCAAATTTTGTTACCTAGCTTTCCCTCCCAATTAAATATCATTCGTATCATTAACGAGTGTCCCCACCTAACACTAGCTGTTATAAAAAAATTTGCATGTCAATGATGGAAACAAAATTAAATAAAAAAAATGCATGAATCATGATAGTTGATATCCTACTTTATGAAAGTCTTACAAGAAGTGAAATATATCATTTTATTTTTTTTGAGCATTAACGCTAGAGAAACATGTCTCTTTCAAACTTAAAGCTGAAGGGATAGGCTTAAGAAGTGGGTGCGTGGACTTCAGTGTCCATGGGTTCCTCCTTTTAACCTAAAAGCTTCAATTCAACAAGTTCCCTGTAGTCAAAAGGAAGGCTCTCACAGTCTCACAGTCATACCCACAAGGCAGTAGAGTTCATGTTCATCGAATAAAGAGTGACATAAGGCGCTTTGGTTACAAGTCAGGAATAAAATACGCAGT
>OU015768.1:434459-454234 GCA_907173295.1 Fagus sylvatica
CTCCTGAATATGTTATATTATTATTTGTTAGTTTACATAATGTTGTTATAATAAAAATAAAGAATGATAGTGTGTTTACTTGTCAAGAAGTCTTTCAACTTCAGGAATCTCAAGGTTGATGTAGATTTTTGTTGCACTTGTTGATGATAAATTGTAATCACCTACAAAATAGTTAAACAAAATCGATTAAGATTATAAATATAAACATCTTTCTATTGTTTCTAAGTTGTTAACTGAAAGCTTACCTCTGAAAGTTTTCACCATTGTTGAAGTGATTATTACAATGAATGGGCCAGGATTATTTTTATAGAAATCATCATCTATTTGCAATGCCGTAGATCCCCACAGAGTAGTTTGCATAGACTTGTTTCTAAAATTTTGTATAATTGAGTTAGAAATAAAAATCTTCATTTTAATTTTATATAGTTTTGCATTATCTAATTACATTTCAAATGCAAAGATAAGTAAATCTTACTCTTCTAACAACAGTTGAATTTTCCGAATTTTTGTTGGACGACCTCTTGACATAACCTCCTCAATGGGCCCAATTGATTCCAATATGCCAATCACATCTGCAAATGCATGAAAATGAGTTCTAATAGAGTTAGTATTAATTTTTCATTTAAGTATTATTTTGTTAAATTCTTAAATTATATTTGCAAATGCATGAAAGAATATGCTGAATTGAGAATAAATTTGACGTAAATGATATATGTGAATTAATTTGTAAATTAATTAGTATTACCAGTCAAATAAGTAGTGTCGAAGCACCGGCTAACTATAGTTTCATAATCTGCAAGTTCAAATCGATATTGAGGTATGAAATTATGAATTTGATCGATTTGATTGACCGATGTTGTTGACATGAAAAGCATTTTGTGTTTGTTATGTACTGGGCGAAATTTTCCTTTGTATTCCTCGACTAAAAAATGCTTGATTTCATACATGCATCCTTCCTTTAAGAGTGGTCGAAAACGTTGAGCCAGATTCCTTCTTATACTTGCATGTAGTAGTGTTCCCTACAAAATATGATCCACACAAATAAATAAATGTCCATAAATATATATATATATATATATATTTAAGAAATAAATATATAATTACCTCTCTATCAACCATTATCATATCGAGACTAATAATTTCATGGTCATTCGCTATGTTAATTGCATCCCACATTCGTATAACTCTAATTTTCACATTCCAATTGTCTTTCTCCACCGATATCTGATTCAGTGGTGTGTAAGCCATGTTGATATGATTCAGTTATATCTGCAAAAAAAATTACATTAGTAAGTTTAACTTACATTGAGGGGTAGGAAACATCTACTAAGTACAACATAAGTTGTAATGTAGATTTTCATTACATATAATAAATGACAATAATTACCTCTAGGTAGATTGCCGAAGATCTCCTTATATACTATATTTTTTGTATGGAAATGATCATTATAATCTTTTTCTGCAATGAGTACTTCTAAGACCATTTCTACTTGTAACTCTAGAGACTGCAACATATAATTGTCCATGACAGAAGACGGGTTTATGTAGAAAAAGGCCTACACGTTTCAATGATTGACCCTGACTTTTATTAATCGTCATTGCAAAGCATACGGATACCGGAAATTGTCTTCTTTTTAGTACAAAAGGCCATTTAGATTCAGAAGGAGATAAAACTATTCGTGGAATGAATACTTTATCTCCAACATGAGTTCCTGATATGATTTGAGCTTCTAAAACCCATTTTGACAATTGAGTAACTAAAAGTCTAGTACCATTGCAAAGTCCAGCACTTTGGTTTAAATTGCGAAGTAACATTATAGGCAATCCAACTTTCAGTCTGAGTCTATGGTTTGGAATACCAGGAAACTTCAATGAATTTAGGAATTCTATTGGATACATTGCATCTTGTTCTGGAATGTTGCTTGCAGCTTTACATATTGAATCTGCACTAAGATATGTTTCTTCATCAACATTAATAAGATCGATCATGAAGTCATTTATGTCTTGCACAAAATCATTTGTTGGGGCTAGAATTGCTCTCTCTTCTAAATACTTTGCATCAGTGTATTTAGCCTGGATCTCAGGGTAGGTAGCATTAACGATATCATTGATAGGATGAGTATCTACATGAATTATTAAATCAGACGGTATCTCAATCAATGATTCACCTTCAGTATCACATAATTCACCATCACCTATTTTCAAAATCCATTTTGCAAATTCTCTTGCAGCATTATCACCCGGATTTTGTTCAAGCCTCATATTCTTTGTCAAAATAAAAACTCTACAATACTTCCATAATGAAGACTTGTTAATTGATGCCTCAACTATTTGTTCTCTTCGTCCTTTAGCTACAACTGGTAATATTTGTCGAAAATCACCGCCAAGAACAATTGTTTTTCCTCCAAAAGGTTTGTCTGTACTGTTTGGGTCACTAAAACGTAAAATATCTCTTAAGGAGCGGTCAACAGCTTCAAAACAATTTCGGTGTGCCATAGGAGCTTCATCCCAAATTATGAGACTTGCTTTTTTCATTAATTCTGCTATTTGTGAACCTTGTTTAAATCCGCAAGTCGAACTATCTGTTACATTTATTGGTATTTGAAATCTCGAATGAGCAGTTCTCCCACCAGGTAACAACAACGCAGCAATTCCGGATGATGCGACTGCAATGACTATCTTTCCTTCTGAACGCAATCGACATATCATTGTTTTCCATAGATAAGTCTTTCCAGTACCTCCATGTCCATAAACAAAGAAAACACCACCTTTATTTTCTGTAACAGATTCCAAGTACTGCATCATATATTATCATTTGATCATAATTAAGACCATTAAGTAGTCTGGTATGCTCTTCTGCCAAAGAATCTCTATCATAATCCAATTCTTCCTGCAACATTCGATTGTTACTTTGTCTGAGAAGCAATGTGTCTGGATATGGTATTGATTCAAATTCTCTTAAAGACCTTCCATTTCTTATCAATATTTGTTCAATATCACAAAGTGCATAATTCTGTAATTGGAAGTCATCAAGATGTAGGTTGCCATATCGTAAAATTGTTCTCTGACGATGTTGAATGTCTTCACATAATATCTTCCAATTTGAAATCCATAATTTGTAAGGGTCAGCAACTTCACAAAAAATCAAAATTGTGACAAAAAGTTCACGAAGTTGCTTCCCTGAAGCCCAATGTGATGCATGATTTAAAGCTTCATGCCACTCTTTATCATCATCAAGCAAACCTAGTGCATAACAGGCTGACCTGAAAGTTGGGTGCAACACATTATTTACAGTTCTTATTTCCTGAAAAGATCTAGGTCCTTTAATAACATTAAGTAGCATTCGCATATAAAAGCGTTCCCCACTTCCTGGATGAGCATAGTATATTCCGCCCTATAGATCTTCCAGACTTCCTCAACCTCCATTCCTTGTCTTTTTTATGCCAAACCCATTTGGAAGGAAAATCAGAATAAGTCAATTCCTTTGCTTCTTCATACAAATCATTTGCTTTCATCCATTCAGTAAATTTAGTCTTCCCAATATCTGGCTTATCCAATACATTATCTAAGTAATCAGAATCATCAAACATAATTGGTTGTTCATTTTCAAGATGGAAATTTAGTCTTTCAACAGCAGGCAGTCTATAATGGATGTCAAATTGAAAGATCCTCCAACATGCTTCTATGGCAGATATATATCTGCAATCTAAATACACTTTCACTTCATCGGTATTTGTCACATGTTGTATTCCAGTAGAAGCATCGACATGTACATTCTCTTCAAGAATTAAAGTAGCACGATCAGGACCTTTAGTTATATATTTGAATAAGTACTTGATAGACCTCGAACGATTGCACCACTCAACATTTATATGTGCTTGATATTTCACCAATAAGTCAATATTATGAGGAACTATAAATCGATTATCGAGTTTGACACCGTTTCTTTCAACAAATCTGCCATTATTCTTTCTCCTATATATTGCGAATCCATCTTCATCAATAGTGGTCTCAGAATAAAATTTCTTAGGGAAATGTTTGCTACATCTGTTGTCAATCATACAACTTGCACTTGGATTTATTGAACCGCAAGGACCATGGACCATGTATTGTTTGACAGCAATATAAGCTTGAGGATCCTTGTTCCAATTAGGAATTTCTGCAGAAATTATCCTATCTATTTCTATTGGTGTTGGATGTTTGTCATCAGGATGTAAGAAAAGCAATATATGCGCATGAGGGAGTCCTCTCTTTTGATATTCAATAGTGTAGACCACTGGAAGAAAAATACATTTTTAATTATATTAGTACAGGAAAGTTATAAAGTATTTAAAAATTATTAAAAAGAAATCAATTTATATTACCAGCAATGACTCTTCCAAAGTGTCGACCATTGCTTCAGATCATATAACAGTTGATCGAGCTTTATCTTAAAAACCCTTGCAACTACATCAGGTCGATCTTCGGTTTTTTGTCCAGGATTCATAGATAGAAAATTTTCTAATCTCTGGCCATTTTGCGTTGCATGTGAATGTAATAAATAAATCTGGATAACCTGCCCATCTACAAATCGCCATTGCATCTTGGTAATTCTCAATCATATATCTTGGGCTGCCAGTGAAACTGGAAGGTAAAACAATTCTTTTCCCAGTAGATGCAGGTGTAGTATCTCCTCTCATAACTGCATCTTTCAATCCACTATACAATTCAATCCTTAATCTACGTTGGTTTCGCCTGACCCACATAAGTCGAGCTCCTTCAATACATGTGTAAGCATCAACATCAAATTGTTGAAATAACCTGCCACCATATATCAAAGTATGGCCCTCACCTTCACGTTCTTGTAATCTGTATGCATAATATTCTCTCATTGTAACAAAATCTTTAGTGTTAGGTATCCTTCCATTAACATTTCTATACAAAATACCAAGTCTAAAACCATCCTCACCATATGGAAATAGTAAAGGATACTGCAATGCCATGTATGATGGATGCAACTCATTGATCCTTTTTAACCCACCATCTTTATACTCCACAATAACATCACGATGTTCATTTTCAACACCAATATCACCAACAAATAATCGCAGCAATTTCAGAAGAGGTGGGAAGATTATACTCTCTTCCATTAGTTGATCGCGAGCCAATAAGAGGTAATCTTAAATGGTGAATATCACCTTCTTTAAAACGATCTCTAGCTATACGAAATAGCTTTACCAATATGTTTGACTCATCCAACATCTTAACCAATGTATCAACAATAGAAGGATCGAGGTTGCTATTAGATTGACTATTACGCAAGGCATTCATTCTATTTTGAACCTCATTTTCTATGTCATAAAAATATAACTACGCAAAATGGGGATGTTGACCATCAGCAGGAATAAGTGTTCCAATCCTATGGTGGTTTTGACCATTAAGTCTATAAATGTAAAGACCTCTTCCATCGTTAACTCTAGTATTCACCTTACCACCACCATCTTTATACTCAACACCTACAATAACATCATGATGTTCATTTTCAACACCTTTAAAACAGCAATTTCAGAAGAGGTGGGAAGATTATACTCTCTTCCATACAAAAGTTGATCGCGAGCCAATAAGATGTAATCTTAAGTGGTGAATATCACCTTCTTTAAAACGATCTCTAGCTATACAAAATAGCTTTACCAATATGTTTGACTCATCCAACATGTTTGACTCATAACCTTAACAATGTATCAACAATAGAGGGATCGAGGTTGCTATTAGATTGACTACTACGCAAGGCATTCATTCTATTTTGAACCTCATTTTCTGTGTCATAAAAATATAACTGCGCAAAATGGGGATTGCTGACCATCAGCAGGAATAAGTGTTCCAATCCTATGGTGGTTTTGACCATTAAGTCTATAAATGTAAGGACCTCTTCCATCGTTAACTCTAGTATCCACCTTACCACCCATTGATGTCATTGCAAGCATGGCATTATAACTTCTTATTTGTGTCTTAAACTTTTTGGAACGTTCCCCACCAGCATGATCTAACAGTTCATTAAGAACAGTAGGTGGTTTCTTAAACAAAGGCAACTTCACCTTACTCTCCATACAACACAGAGAGAATTTTGGGATAACAGGCTTCTTAGATTTTTTGCACCACAATACTCACATACATAAGACCACCAGTAAATTTTCTTATGTATGTGAGTATTGTGGTGTCTTCATAACAACAATATTATGGAATTTCCAAAATATGAATCTTCTTCTGAACTTTCATTTAAAAAGAACGATAAATTCTTCCATATCAACATCAATCTCTAAAAAACGTAGATGAAAATATATTAAGATTCATATGTTCAAATATGAATGTTTTAAGAATAAATTAGTAAATTGAGTTAAAGCACTGTTAAACCTTTTGTCGCACAAATGTTTGAACTTTGACCAGCTAAATGCAACGAATTGTCAAGAGTGATAACAAATTGACCATTTGTATCCCCTAGATTTCTGAAAGTATTTTGGCTTAATAAAGACATAGGACTAACGAAACTAATCCTTGATTGATTTCTTAGGCCATCATACCCTTTTCTCTTGAGTCGTTTCTCATACATAATAATCCGTCTTCTTTGCCGTGCAACTCTTGCAATTTCCATTATTCTTTTCTATTAAGAAATTTTAAATGAGAAACGATAATTGTAAAGAAGGGTTTTTGACATAAAGAATAAAAGAGAGAGAGAGATTTAGCGAAATATTATTTAAAACTTATCAATTAATTCAACCAATTCAATTACTCAAGTAAAGAATATAATCAAATACGAACATGATATATTATTAGCATCATATTTTAACTAAAGAGTATCTTAATCATATAAAAGAGAGAGCAAGATATTTTTACACAGTATAAATTAATTCAACCACTTCACGTAAATAATATAATCAAATAATACAAAGCATACAGACTTCTTTGCCATTAAAATAATTTACAACTCAGATATAAAGTGGGAATTCTAAGATGTTAGTTTATGTATGTAAAATTTCTACAATAATTAATGGCCGACCCATATAAACTATGGGATTACCAGGATGCTACACATGCATATGATGTAAACATAATGATGTAACATATGTTGTAATTATTTATCAAAAAACATATGTTGTAATTAAGTTTGTCTATATGCTTTCGTTAAAGAGATGCTCCATTGTTTTAAAAAAATAATAATAATAATTGCTACAAACATTGGTGTTTTACTTTTACTTTTTAAAAGAACAGCAAATGTATCAATTATAATTTGACTTGGATTTTTCTTTTCTTTTCTGTTAATTATATGTGCATTAACAAACATTAGAAAAACAAATAAGTTTGTCTAACCTTTCAATTTGCTTGAGTATTTGAACTTGTTTGGATCTCTTCTAACTCTGCTTGCAGAAAAACAAAGGACTTGCTTCCTTGAGTAAATTGGTTTTGCAGAGAAGACTATCGTTGTTTTTTCTGTAACTGATTTGCAAGGGAAGAGAATGAATAATAAAACAGAGGTAGCGTTTAAAATAATAAAACACACGCGTATAACGCAGAGATTGTTAATTTAAAAAAAAAAATTTAAAAAAAAATAAAACACACGTTAAAACATATTTTAAAAAAATTAAAAAAAAAACATAAAACACACGTTTAAAAAGGGAAAAAAAAATTGGTGTGTCATACACTCATACTCAACTTTGTATGAATCATAATTCTACTAAAAGACTTCTTTTAAAAAATTCATTGTCCTAATCATAATTCTACTAAAAGACTTCTTTTTAAAAATTAATTGGCCTATTATTAGTATAACGCAGAGATTGTTAATTTAAAAAAAAAAAGATTTTTTAAAAAAAATAATAAAACACACGTTAAAACATATTTAAAAAAAATTAAAAAAAAACATAAAACACACGTTTAAAAAGGGAAAAAAAAATTGGTGTGTCATTCACTCATACTCAACTTTGTATGAATCATAATTCTACTAAAAGACTTCTTTTAAAAATTCATTGTCCTAATCATAATTCTACTAAAAGACTTCTTTTTAAAAATTAATTGGCCTATTATTAAAAGAGTTCCTAAACAAATTTAATTCCATAAAAAATAGTAATAGTCAAACGCATATTTTTAAAAAAATGATCGGCAGGAAAGGACATTTATTCTACACATTGTTTAGTTTATTTTTTATTTTATTTTATTTTTTTTATTTTTTAAAAATTTGGTGTTGATCATTAAATTGAACTAATCTAATAAAAAAAAAAAAAAAAAAAAAAACTAATTTTAGATAAGTATATTTTATTAAGATGTCTTTTAGTAGTAGGAAATTTATTTTAAAGAATTTAATAATTTTGTTTTAAATTTAAAAGAGAAATATTTTTATTATAAAGGCTTTTTGTAAAGCAGTATTTGGTCTATAAAAAATATAAAACACACGTTTAAAAGAAAAGAAAATTTGGTGTTCATCATTAAATTGAACTAATCTAATCCTTTCTTTTAAAAAAAAAAAAAAAAAAACTAATTTTAGATAAGTATATTTTATTAAGATGTCTTTTAGTAGTAGGAAATTTATTTTAAAGAATTTGTAATTATCTGTTTTTATTTAAAAGGTTTTTGGCATGAATTAAAATTAATAAAAACATACAAACAAAAAATACACGTTCAAATTTTTTTTTTTAAAGATATTCCTTGTGTTTACCGTTTGATAAATAAATTGGATTAGTAGTAGGAAATTATTAAAACAATTTGTATCACTTGGAAATAAAAACAATTGATAGACATGCCACTTGTCATGAATGTGAGACACTCTTGGTTTCAACGCTCATGTCTTCTGCTATTATATATTACTAGCGTATAACCCGTGCAATGCACGGAAAAAACTCTATATAAACACATAATGTGTATATGATCAAAATATATATTCAGAATTATTTTATGAAAAATATGTTCCATAAAAAAAATAAAACTGATAATAACAAATAGATGGAATTGCACCAACAACAGAAAAATAAAAGGAATTAGATAGTGTATAATAATGAGAAAAAATGTTATCTTTAATTGATAAAACAGAAAATAAGTTAGAATCAAGAAAAAAATAAAAGATTATCTTAGTTCAATTGCCTCTTAGATCCCCTTGCAGTCATATAAATGTACAAAAACACAAAAAAAGGAAAAAAAAAAAAATCATGTTTGAAAAAATAAATAAATAAAAAAGAAAAAGAAGTAGAAGAACAAAACTTGTACTAGATTACCATTGTTTAAAGCCCCTTGCAGTCATATAAACGTACAAAAATACAAAAATAAAAATAGATCATGATAGAAAAATAAATAAATAAAAAAGAAAAAGAAGTAGAAGAACAAAACTTGTACCAGATTACCATTGTTTAGATGTTACGTAAGCAGATTATGCAAGAATGAGGAACCTTTCAATTTAACGTGCTCTATTTATCTTCCCTCTATCAAGGAGTATGTCTATTCACCAAATGATATCTTAAGTGATTGTTTACCTAATCAATACATTTTCACTAAAAGAGTACTCCTAACACAGTTACACTACATATATATATATTCTTTATCTATTACTCTTATTTAAAAAAAATGGTGTAGATTTTTTTTTTTTTAAGATTTGTACGACTCCTATTTTAGAAAATTTGGTGTTGAAATTTTTATAATTTTTTTAAAACATGTTTGACATAATTGTTTTAATTTCTCTAAGAGAAATATATTTTGTTTAGATATCTTTTTGTAGTAGGATATTTATTTAAGATTTGTTTTTTATAAAATGTGTATGATAGATTTTTTTTTTTTAATTTTTATTTAAAAGTGTTTGACAGTTATTAAATCAAACCACTTAGGAAATTTAAACAACGTATGAATTTTTTTTTTTATAATCTTTAAGAAGTCTTCTAGTATTAGGAGATTGTCATAATTGTAAGATTTTTAATATGATATTTTATTAAGATGTCTTTTAGTAGTAGGAGACTTATTTTAAAGAATTTGTTATTTTCTATTTTTATTTTAAAGATTTTTATTATGATATTTTATTAAGATATCTTTTTAGTAGTAGGAGACTTATTTTAAGCTTTTTATTATGATATTTTATTAAGATGTCTTTTAATAGTAGTAGTGTAACAACCCAAGGAAAGCGCTAGCCACATCTGCACTTATACCCTAAAAGGACTAGTCAAGTTACAATTGGGGCTCCTTGCAGTTGTTAATAAAGCCCAGTTCGACCCAATAATTGCCCGATATGGGACTCAACAAACACACACACACTTATCAGAATTTGGGGCATCACAATCTCCCCCACTTAAATCCCTAACGTCCTCATTAAGGCCCATACGTCCGAGCCCACATGGGATTATTGGGTTGGCTCTGATACCATTTCTAACAACCTAAGGAAAGCGCTAGCCACATCTGCGCTTATACCCCAAAAGGACTAGTCAAGTTACAATTGGGGCTCCTTGCAGTTGTTAATAAAGCCCAGTTCGACCCAATAATTGCCCGATGTGGGACTCAGCAAACACACACACTTATCAGAATTTGGGGCATCACAAGTAGACTTCTTTTAAAGATTTGTTATTATCTTTTTTTTAAAAATTTTTATTATGATATTTTATTAAGATGTCTTTTAGCCAAAAAAAAAAAAAAGTCGAAAACATTTTTAAAAAAAAAAAAAAAACTATCTTAAACGTTTTAATTATATAATGTCACGTCATTTTTAATTGTGTTTATTATTGAAACGGTTTTCTACTTCCATCATAACTTTGTGTAGGAGACCAATTTAAATTTTTTATTATGATATTTTATTAAGATGCCTTTTAGTAGTAGGACTGTAGGAGACTTATTTAAGCTTTTTATTATGATATTTTATTAAGATATCTTTTAGTAGTAAGAGACTTCTTTTAAAGATTTTGTTATTATCTTTTTTTATTTAAAAGCTTTTTATTATGATATTTTATTAAGATGTGTCTTTTAGTAGTAAACAACGTATCACTTGGGAAATATAAACTGTAGATAGAGATGCAAACCACTTAGGAAATTTAAACAACGTATCATTTCAGAAATTTAAACGATAGATAGACATGTCACTTGTCATGATGTGAGACATTCTAGGTTTTAACGCTCATGTTTTCTGCTTTTATATATTATATAGATATAAAAGATTTAGCTTGAAAAAAAAGAAGAAAAAAAGAAGAAGTTAAAAGTCTTGTAATTCAATTAGTATTTTCGGTGTTTTCAAGATGTCCTAGTTTTAATTCCCTCTCCCTTAACTATCGAATTAATTAAAAAAAAGAAAAATTCAAAATATCAATGTTGAACTAATGCTAAGCGACATTTTTAGAGCTGAATTTTTTTATTATTTAAGCATGCAATTGGTTGAATAGAGAGAAGCTGATGAGGTTTCCAACATTCCCACCACCACGACGGGCTAGGGGTTGGGGTTGGATTGGAAGCTGTAGTTGTTGGTCTACATTGGCTCTGGCAACCATGTCCACAGTACTTGGATGTACGTGGTGCCACACAGTGGCCGTGTTATAGGGGGGTAGGGGAAGCAATGGCTCCCCCTGATTTTTTTAATTTTCTTTTAATTTTATTAAAAAAATATATAAAATTATCATGGTTTTAAAAACCGGATTGGGAAGAGAACCAAAAAAGGAAGTGGTTCCCGTATCACTGGTCCGACCGGGGTCGGACCGGTGGTCGAACCGGTGACGTCATAAATAATTTAATTAATAATTTTAAAATTATATAAATAATTAAATAAATACATAAACAATTTGTAACTAATAAAATAGGGTTAACAAATTTTAAAACATTTTATATGATTTTTCACATCTTATATTTTGCGAAAAAAATAAAAATTAAGCAAAATGTAACTATGTAAATATATTACTAAACATATTAACATTACAAAATAATGATCCTTAAACCATATAAATAATAATCCTTCAATTAAATCAAATTACTTCTTAATTCCATTACATCTAAAAAACAAAGAACATTAAATGTTCATTTGATAACATTAACATCACAAGTCTCAATAGTCACTTAGGGCATCCTTTCAACAATTCACCAACCAATTCCCACAACCTTGAATAATAATACTAATACATATTACTATTATTAAACTAAATAATTTAAATTAATGAATCTAATATGTTTCTATTTTATATAAAAGTGATTTAAATTAACAAATCTAATATAATTGTATTTTTTTTTATATAAAATAATAATAATAATAAAGTGATAATCTTGGCTATTAAAAGGAAAAAATTAAAAAAATTAAAGGTGGCATTTATGTAAATAAACACATGTGTGGTGGTATTTGCAAAGTAGGAACCTTCCAAGAAACCTGATTTTACACTCCAAATTCCAACGTAAAGTTGGACTTGACTTTCTCACTTTTTTTTCTTATCTCCCAAGTTCCTTCTCACTTCTAGACACTCTTTCTTCACCTTTTTTTTCCCAGTCTCACAGTGTGCCTCTCTCTGCTCATTTTCTCTCATCTTGCAGCCTGAAGCTTTCTTCTCATGTCATGTTATTTTTAATATTTTGTTCTCACGACCATGATCTTCAGTGATCTTCACCTTCTTTTATTTTTTATTTTTCATTCTCACGACCATGATCTTCACCTTTTTTTTTTCATTCTCACGCCTTCTTTGAATTATCTTCTCATCTTCATCTTTTGTGATTTGAGATTTCAGATTTCAGATTACTGAGCGGTGGTCTAGATTAAGAATTGGACTGGGTTAATTATTTTTATTTTTTGAAATATAGGTATAATTTTTTTTTTTTTTTTAAAGAAGAAGTTGAGCCCTGCCTGAGACTTGAGAGAGAAACGGCCGGCGCGAGATGAGAGAGAAATAGCTGAAAGAGGTTTAGGTTGGAGAAGAAACAAAAAAACAAGTTAAAAACGGTGAGTTTTTGAAATAGCTGAACCGGCTCATAACCAGTTCAACCGCAGCGGTTCGCGGTTTACCTGATTGAACCGCCGGTTTTCGGGTTTTAGTCATTTTTTCAGAATTTTTGGTTTTTTAAGAAAACCGGACCGGATCAAACACCGGTCCCCGGTTCAACCGGTTGAACCGGCCGGTCCGGTTTTTAAAACCATGAAAATTATCCTTATCGGCTCCCCCTAGAAATTATTCAAAGAACCATGGTTTTAAAAACCGAACCGGACCGGCTTTCAAGCGGGGACCGGTTCCAATCCGGTCCGACCTAATAGAAAAATCTGGCTCGACCATAAAAACCGCGAACCGGAGCGGTTGAACCTCTGGTTCCACTAATTCCAAAACTGCGTTTTGGTCATTTTTTTCCCTTATCCCTTGCCCCATCTCCCTCCATGGCCGCCGCTGCCCCCTCTGCTACAAGCCTAGCTCGAAACCTCACTCTCTTCCACAGAGCCAGCTTCCACCACCTCCTCCACCTCACGACCCATTTGGCCACAAACAAACAGCTTTTCTCTTCCTCACAAACTCCATCTCTCTTTCGCCCTTAGAACAAATTCTTCAACACCACCACCAATAACAAACACCTCTACAATATCTACTCCACACCGACCCATGTCATCCACAGGCGGCGTTTTCCAAGGCCGTTCAAGAAGCCAAAAAAACCGAACTGATCTCCTTCCAATCTCTGCCGCTTGCCCCCTCTGTGGTCTCCTTCACTTCCTAGCTTCCCCTTCCCTCAACTGCTCTCTCCCTCTCGGTCAATTTCGTGTTTCTCGATCTCTCCGTCTCTGTCTCGGCTACGGTCTCGCCTCACGCCGGTGCTCAAGAGAATAGAAGTGTAATTTGGGTGACTTCGTTGTGTTGAAATGTTTGAAGGCTTTCTTATTGGCATTGTGTTGGAATGTTTATTGTTTTTTTAAGGACTAGGTTGTCGTGGTGCTTCACTCTGCGGAATGTTTGATATGTTACATATTGAGTTTCTAGATTATCAAATATATCGTTCTTTGTTGTTTATTGACAGAATTTATTTGGTTTAAGGATAATTGACTTGTTACATATTTACTTTAATCTTAGTTTTGATTTTTTTCGCAAAATATATTGCCATATAAAGTATTGCTATATATTTGTTAACCCTATATTATTAACATGTCATGTTCAAATTCCTCTTTCCGGTTCTCTCCCCGGTCCGGTTTTTAAAAACAAAGAAATCTCAATTTATCATGTCAAGATTGGAAATGGGGACAAAAATGATGCCACTCTGTAACTATCAATGGAATTATCGGAATTATCTTGATGGTAATTACTAATTAGCAAAGCAATAGCATTTCATACGTTAACGAGACAGTCCGCAGACAAAAATATATATAGTGCCACTCGTTCCATATTATGAAAGAAATAAATGGGTCGCATTGGAGTTATAAGGTACACATACAGATCGAGACCAAAATGAAGTTTGTGAGCACACTCAGACAATTAGGCAACAAAGCAATGATTAATTAACTGTAATTTATATAATTCTTCTTTATTTATCTCAAAGTTTTGAGCTTTCTTATTGAACAATGAAAATCTCCAATTCATAGGATCATAATGTCTCTTTATTGTAGTTGGCTACGTTACTTTGCCTTGGATCAGAGCTGTTCAAGCAAAAGGCCTTTGATTATAGCAATCTAAGTTGTCCCCGTAGCTTACTCCAAATAGGTCACAATACCTCTTATAGAACCCGATCCTATCAGCCACCCTACTATCTTCGCCAATGCCACATTCTAGCCCACCATTGATAATGTTGGTGATGACACCATAGCCCGGAGACTCGACCAGCTGAAGTGTCAGCAGCAGATGGTGTCCATTTTCCAATGATGACATCATGGCTAGATGGCTTGTTTGCCTGTGGAGTCATCCAAAACCATAAGGCAGTCTTGAATGATATGGTGGGGTCTGTAGCTACCAGATCCGGATTGTTTAAGAGATCAGAGTTAATGGCTGTACCTGCTGGCCCATAATTGTAGTTGCTGACAAAATTCAATCAAACAATCAAAATCAGGATCTAAGTCTTTGATATACATAGTTACAAAGCCTCGTGTCGTGTGTGTGAGTGTTAGCGCGCGGAGAACGAATTTAAGATTTCAAAAACTTACTGAGTGAGTTGGATAGGTCCCCGACCATAATATTGTTTACCTAGAAGCGCATGGCCAATCAGTTGATGGCGTACAGTAGGTTTCCTTGTTATTTTCTGTAATAAAGCAATATCCCCATGCATATGGGCCATCCGGTGCACTTGGCCACCCTCCTACACAAAATATAATCATCTTTTGCTTAATTATTTTTTTTTTTGATAATTCGGATAAGCTAGGGAAAGGGTTTTGAAGTTTTAAACCCTAGCTACAAGACTCTTGGCCATCTTTTTCTATTAAAATTAGGCTAAATTATAAATTATACTCTTTAACTTTAGTCAAATTTCGATTCGGTACTGTAACTTTCAAATTGTTTCAATTCACACCTCCGTCCAAGTTCTGTTATCTGGTATTATTAAATGGACAAAAAGGGCCTCCTTTTGATACTTTTTTATATTAAAAAAAATTCTAAAAAAAAAAATTATAATTAAAATACAAAAATTGATTGATTTGTTTTTAATGAAATTGAGGAAGAACAAAAAAAAAAAAAAAGAACATATTGATTTGGACCAAAGAACACACATATTGAATTTTGTTTGTTGAAATATAAGTGTGTTGACACCCCCATTAAAAAAAAATAAATAAAAAAAATACTTTGAAACTAACCTGTGGTCTCATGAGAGGTTTGAGCCAAGAAAGCCGCAAGCTCCCTTTTACGTGTAGTATCATCACCAGTTGTGCCAAAGCCATTGAAAGATTGGGCAGCAGCGATGAAAGCATTGTAAGTGTAGAATCCATTACTACATCCTTGATCGTTCCGATGTTTAAGCAATTCCTCAAAAAGAGACGCGCTGATGAGGCTGCTAACATCACTACCAGTAGGAGTAGGAGATGGGGTTGAAGGGGTTCCTCCACCAGAACACTGGCTCTGACAACCAGCTCCACAGTACACAGCTGTGTTGCCACACCATCCATATTGGCTACAACATATCCCATTTGGACATACAGCACCCCCGGCCTGGCTTCCACATTGTTCTGCCGAGGTTCCAAGCAAGAAAGCTAAGAAAAGAACCAAAGAAAACAGCTTCATTTTTATTTTTGAGAGTGTGCAGCTAGCAATATGATTTGTGGAAGATAATGGTCTATATATATAGGATCGGTGTTATGGGTTTCCCCCCACTATTCTTGCTTAGTCAAAATAGGTTGGCTGACTTCATCTTCAATGACCACTACTATTCTAGCTTGTGTTTCCCACTATAATCCACCATTTAATATACTAAGTGTATATTTATCTTATTTTATTTTCTTATTTTAGATTTTGAGTAATGCTAATTTCACAAAGTTTTCACAATATTATCTAGGTGTTAAGTTATTAGTTTTCATATACATCCACCACTTACATCATTTTATTATTAATTATATAATAAAAACATCATTTTATTGTTTACCATTTACAGTTTCACAGTTTTCCATCTGAGCAATGTTACGAAAATGTTGTGATTGTAACATTAGTGTTAAACTTTTGTTGAACAAAAATCTTTTGAGTCTGATCATTCCGGGTATTCCTTCTCCGAAGAAGTTTGACCTCATGATGCATCCTTTAGATCCCACTTAAGGCATTTTCCTACACACACGGATTATTTTGAGTGTTAATTACGATAAGACAAGCAAGTTGAAATGGTCATTGTTATAAGTACCTTGAATAAATTTTGTTTAAATTGTATTTCATGGTCTACAAAAAAAATGTTATTACTTCACAAAAAAATGTTATTACTTTTCATGTTGTAGTAATTCTTGATAAATGAAGGGTTTTGTAGTTTAATGACATGATCTCTTATTAAAAAAACAAAATCTTGATAAATAAGATTTATGTTGCTGTAGCAACTGCAGCATTAATTGCCAAAGTTGTTGCCTTGAGAATTCTCATGATAGGGCCCATATAAATTTTATTTAATTATTAATTAGTATTTATTTAATTCGTGATAAATAATGATAACTATTAAGCTTATTAGGATTCTTGCAGTGAAATGTTTTGTTACGAAAAAAATCACGTTACGACAATTCGATAGACTTGTTGCTTTCCTGGGTTTATCACACAAACACAAAGTAAACATCCAAAGTAAATAACGACTTGAGGTTACCAATTAAATTGGTAGCTCGCCATAAAAACTTGTGCTTTTTAACTTCTGATAGGTACATGTTTTTTCGGCTGGAGTTTGTGATCCATGTAGAAGAATAGTAGCCTTTTATTTTAGTAGTTTAGTTAATTGTCAGGGTATGTTTGGTACAATGTAATGGTTATTACATTGTAATAGGAATCCGTATTACATAGAGTAAAAGAAGCTGTAATGTAATAACAGTTATTGCATTCATGCATATGTTTGATGACAACACATGAATAGAACCCTGAATTGTATATATTTTTAGTTTTACTACAACATGATTAATATAGGAGTATTACTTATTATACAAGTATTAATAATTTTAAAACATTTTAATTAGACTTGGATTTTTGTTTTTTACTATTAAAAAAAAAAAAAAAGTTGCTGGGTGACGCGTAGGACCAGGATGGAATTATGCATGGCACGAAGATGACTAGTTTATATTTTTACTATCTCATATTCTCATGTATTTTTACTATCTCAAATTAATGTATCACAGTTCATGTATGAGTTCATGCAATGGCAAGCGTACGAGAGCCGTGGACTAGACCATCTCCTCATGTGCGTTCTTCATACTCAAGTCAAGTCATATCCGTAAGTCAAGGATCTTAGATCAAATATTTGATGAGGAGTTCCAACTTCCATGCATTATGAGACATTTTATTTTATTTATTTTTGTTAGAGAGGTGTCTACAGCACGTTCGAGTCTTTTTTACTATTTTTGGGTGTATGTAGTTGCTTCCCCCTATATAGATAATGTCATTCTTGGAATTGTCTTTATAAATAAATAAATAGAGCTCTTTGACCCATGATTGGACTACCAAAACCAATGATAGGGTAATTATAAAATTCTCTCTTAGTACATTAATGACGTACTTCCAAAATACATTTATGTGAAAGGAGGGAAAACGACATTAATATACTCTAGGAGTATTATATAATTTTCCCTATTATTGATCAAACACATGCAAGTAAGTGTTGCAATGTTTGATACCTTTTATGAATACAAATGCTCTGTTGCATTTTTTGTCTTCCAGTTTAGGATCTATCAATCACAACTCGACATGTATTTTTATTTTCCTTTTCTTATAAAATAAATAAAATTTAAAATGGAAGCAAATTAGACACGTAACATATTGGACTTCGTGAAGGATAAAGTTGAACTCAAAAAGTGGGATGGAGGATATACTTAGTCTCCATCTACAAACACAATATGATTTTTAATGAATGAATGTTTAATGTAATTAAGTTCGTGACAAAACCTTCGACTCATCTTGACATGATTAATAAACTAGACAATTTATTGTTGACTTGCTTAACCCACAATCAACCCGAAATTACTTGGTGCATTATTCATATTAAAATTAACAAGAACCAATTTAACCTACGTAAATAAATGTCATATTTATATAACATAAGTTTTAATCTTAATTATAGAATTGAATAATTAAAATAATTTTAATGTTTATATTGAAAATTCTTCAATAAATCTCTAAAGTTCCCAACTCTTTTACCCAAAACAAAGTCCGCCTCAACTTTTATGTTGTAGTCGGAAGACTTTTTAACTTTTTTTTTCTTCTTCTCAATTTAGTACATAAACTTTCAACACCCAAATGAGTTTGTGAGCACCCTCACACGATCAACCAACAAAGCAATGAATAATTGGCTCTAATTTATATAATTTTTCTTTTATTCATCTGTAAGTTTAGAGCTTTCTTACTGGAAAGAAAAATCTCCATTTCATTGGATTATATTGTCTAATGTCTCCTTATTGCAATTGGCTACGTTTCTTTGCCATGGTATTAGCTCTGGCAACCATGTCCATAGTACTCGGATGTACATGGTGACACACAGTGGCGGTGCTAGAGGGGGGCAGGGGGAGCCATGATTTTTTAATTTTCCTTTAATTTTATTAAAAAAAATATATAAAATTTTCCTTATCGACTCCCCCTAGAATTTTTTTTTTGACCAATTCTGGCTTCGCCTCTGGTGCCATACCATCCATGCTGGCTACAAGCCTATAGGACCCATTTGGACAAACAGCACCCTTAGCTTGTCATCCACATACACATTGTTCTGCCAAGGTGGTTCCTAGCAACAAAGCTAAGCTCAAGAGAATAGAAGTGTAAGACTTCAATATTGGCTTATTGAAGGACTATGTGCATGTGAGTTTCTAGTATATATTGACTAATTGACTTGCTTTAATCACGTATTGCCGTATTGGAACATGTCATGTTCAAAGAACTCTCAATTTATCATGTCAAGATTGGAAATGGGGACAAAAATGATGCCACTCTGTAAGTATCAATGGAATTATCGGAATTATCTTGATGGTAATTAGCAAAGCAATAGCATTTCATACGTTAACGATGCAGTCCGCATACTAATATAGTGCCACTTGTTCCATATTACGAAAGAAATAAATGGGTCGCATTGGAGTTATAAGGTACACATACAGATCGAGACCAAAATGAAGTTTGTGAGCACACTCAGACAATTAGGCAACAAAGCAATGATTAATTAACTGTAATTTATATAATTCTTCTTTATTTATCTCAAAGTTT
>OU015768.1:454334-470408 GCA_907173295.1 Fagus sylvatica
CCAAATCCCAGATTACTCATTCTCTGAATTCTTCTTCTTCTTCTTCTTCTACTACTTTTTGTAGTGCTATTGCATTATATAACTCGACCAATTTAAGGACAAAACTAGTGCTTCTTTAAACTCTGTCTCTGAGTTTTAATAAGTGTGTTTTTTGGTTTCAGTCTCACACTGTCACTCTGGGTTTTGAATCCAGAGGTCGGTGTTCTTGTGTAAAACCAAATTGATCAGAAACGTTCAAATGATTTCCGTCTTTTGAAAGAACAAATACCAGTAAACGACGTCGTTTCTAACTATTCAAATTTTGTGCTCAACATTCACAAGGCTGGGCCGAATATACTGTATAGATTCGGCCGTTTTGATTAAGCCTGGCCTTTCAAAGTGGCCCAAGGTTTTTTTTTTTTTTTCATTTCAATTTCTTAGGCTTTGTTTGGTATGAAAGATATATAAAACGAGGGTGAAAGAAAAATTAGAAACGAAACCATATAAAAAAAAAAAAATTATTATGTATGTCTGGTAGAGGGAATGGGATGGAAAATATATTTTTTTTTTGGTTGAAAAGAAAATTGAAACAAAAGAAATTATAATTTATAAGTTAAATTATTGTTTTCGTCCCTTGCATGAAGTTCGTTTTTTGTTTTTGAACTTTGAAAAGTTTGTTTTTCGTCCCTGAACTTTGAAAGAGTTTGTTTTTACACATAAACTTCGTCCCTGAATTTTTTTTAAAAGCACAAAATTCATGTATAAATACGAACTCTTTTAAAGTTCAAAGACAAAAAACAAACTTCATATAAAGTTTAGAGACAAAAACAATAATTTACCCTATTTTATATTAATTTACTGTTTTATTATATACACATCTATAGTGAATATTTTAAATAGATGTATAAGAAAATAAGAAATGGGATGTATATTGTATTTACTATTTAGAACATGGGTAGTAAAATAGAAAAAAAAATAAATTGTCATTTTACTTTAATGGTTTTTTGGGATCGGTAAGGACTAAGGATTAAGGACACAATTTTTTTTCCACAGTTGTGTTGATATATTGTTGGGAAATAACTATAAAAACAATAAATTGATTCTTTGTAAAAAACTAAAATGTGATTTAGCTATTTCTTGGACCGTCCCACCAAACAAATATTATAATTCTTGGACCGAGGCAAGTTATATGTCAATGTTAAGTGTGAAGAATTTTAAAAATCAAATTTAAGCAAAACCTTACCGCGGGGGTGTAGCTGGCTAGCAGCAGGCCAAGGCAGGGCATCTGTGGCTTTAGCAAGTACATGGAGGTTGAAGTTGAACTAGCGTGACCAAACTTGGGGGTGAGGGGCCTCTTTCAATAACATTCTCCAACGCTGACGCTTGTAGTGTCAGTAATTGGCTACGGTTTATATAAGCGAGAGAGACAGTTCTTCGTAGGGGCACTCCATCGATATATCCTCTTTCCTTTGGTCCAATTTGTGGTCCTATTCCTATAATCCAACGGTTCTGTGTTGACTTACAAAAATAGATCCGGACTTGTTAAAGGTTTATGAACATGAAAAATGAGTCAACCTGAATCCGACATGCCAAAATGTTGGGTTAGGTTGACCCATAGGCCAAGTGGGTCCACTTGTTCTTTTGAGAAGAAAATAAAAATCTCATTTTTCTCGTTTGATTCAAACTTAATTTGCTTCACCCTTTCAAACTTTCAAAATCATTCTATCTTTAATTCTTACTTTCTCAATTTATTTATTTCACTCTTTCGCAATCTTTCTCTTTCTTTAAGTGCAATGAATTTTGGTCTCCCTTCACCAATCATGACTCACATTGGTCTCTTTAGTCTCGTAATCTTGCTTAGCAATCATTAAAATGTCGATCTCCAATCTCCCTATACTAAGACCACCACTTACTGAACTCAACTCCACCTAATCAGACTTGTTTGCAAGGTCTAGTTCTATGGTCTCTCTCTCTCTCTCTCTCTCTCTCTTAATTACTGAGGTGACAAGTTATTATTGAATTTCACATGGACTTCATGTTGACACCACTTTATTTTCTATCATTGAGAATTTGCCACATCAAAAATTTTGTGAGCATCCCCAGGCAAGACTCGTAAATGCCATTACGTCTACCAAGATATTGCCCAATGTGAATCTATCCAACACATTGAATCTAGGCATATGCCATTAACTCAAATGTTAAGACGAAGAATAGAGTTGAAGGTGTATGGAACCAACTTTGACTACTACGCAGAGGCCAAACTATATCTTATACCCACTTTCTAACAAGGAGTCCAATAAGATGGATCTCCTACCAACATGCCAGCTTGAAATAAAAGGAGATATACATAACACACAAGGCGCAAATAATTATACACTTAAGGATAGGGGCGGATCCAGGAATTCAATCTAGGGTGGGCATATTTTAATCTCAAAATTTAATAGACATAATATAAAAAATGTCAAAAGCCGATATACATTATTTATATAACCAAAAAGTAACAAATAAGAAGCTCATTATAGCCTTTTACAATTAATTTCGATGTGTGTTTCATATTTTGAAACCGTTACATTATAACTTTATTATTTATACTACGAGAAATCTCTTTCCTTATGTATACAATTAAGTTGTCATTCATCCATTGATCACTCATTCGACTACGTAATCAATTATTCACAATCTTCATAACTGAAAATGATCTTTCCACAGTGGCAGTTGCAATTAGTAAGTTTGATAGTAAATTATATATATATATACCTAGAAAAAAAAAATTAACAAAAAAATTAGGGTTTTTACAATACTCACTCTTTTTGTGAGTTGATACCACTCAATTGTTATCATCAAATATGATGTAGTTGCCATCATATGTGATGGTAGTGCTATCCAATGTGATGTTGGTACTCTCCAATTTTATATATATTAAATTTAAATAAATAAATAAAAATTTAAGATATAAGTAATGTTATATTATAATTAACGGTATAAGATGAATGATTAATATTTTATAATATTTTGAGGCAATGATTAAATTGACAAATAACTTGCTTCGGTCCAAGAATTATAATATTACCTTAAAAGTATCCCACTTGACAAATATTATAATGTTTGTCAAGCATTAATATCTGTCATATTTTTTAACTTAACTAAGGAGTGACTCCTAAACTCGCAGCCACATTTCTCCAACACACTGATTCTCAAGTCCTGGCACCAAAGCTGGTAAATTCGAAGCCGAAGATAATTTCTAACTATAAGAAAGAAACCATTAATCCACAAGGGAAATTAACAAATCATTACTTTTTTCACAAGTTGTTACAAAATAGTATATTTAATTATATAATTGTTATTTTAACACTCCCCTCATATGTAGACTTAAATTCCATTATTGATAAATTGAGCTAACATGTGGAGTAAAAATATAGTTCGAACTCAATGCTAAGAAAAGACGAGAATATAGCTAATTAGAGTGTCTAGACGATACCTAACATAGGACATGAATAAACATGACCATTTTGGATGGTCCAGAAAGCAATTTTTTTACTTCTTTAGTTAAAACACCCAACTATAGCTCTCAATAAGATCTTTGTGCATGAAACCTGTCTGGATGTGCAATTTAATCATGGATCGCCTATATTAGGAGAGGGCCACATTTTTACTAGGAAAATCTGTTGGGACCCATCCAAAAACTTGCAGTTTAGCTCCTACAGATTTGAGCAAGCTCTGAGCTAAATTAGTCCATTATATGTTAAACTGTCTTCTTCAATAGTGTACAGAAGTGGCAAGGCATGTGTGGTCTCATAAAAGGCAACAATGGCTAATCTGTGGTCCACGTTTCTCAGCAAGAGGTCCACAAACGTCATGTACAGTAGACAGTAGAGTGCAACATGAACTATTAACTGATCGTCGTACCAGCCAACCATGAGACCCAGCCACATGTGAATGTGCTTCACTTAATTATTACAAATAGCATTATTATGGAATATGTACACTCTTTCATTTTATAATATATCATATTAAATTTTTTTTTTTTCCATAACACCCAACTCACCCGGCCCAATCAACCCCAAGAGACCAAGAAACCAACCGGATATCCACACCAGATCCGAGTCCGCCACCACCACCTACAACCCCACCATCACTTCCACACCACCACTAACCTTCAAAACCTATCACCAAATCCGAATCAAGAGAGAGAAACTGAGAGGCAGCGAGAGAGAGAGAGAGGCGTGAGAGGAATAAAATTCAAGATTTAGAGTGATTTTTGCTGTGAATGACCAAAATTTAACTAAAAAGGTGGTATAAAACACCCAGTCGGTGTGAACGCTGTTAGTGGGTTTGCCGACATTCTTCATCATAAAATTGGCCCCAAAAAAATTGATATGCTTCCCGAATCCCGATGAACCAAACCAAAAACAAATGTAGTTAAAAAATTGGGCTAATTGTTTGGTTAACCCATTAAAATCAAATTGTCTTCAACTCTTATCGATTAAACATCATAATTTTTCAGGCTCCTTATCTACTTGGGCTTGAGTGATTGACTCAACCAAATATTTTGGACTGGAAGCTATGTTAATAGGCCACACAATTTTCATGTCGAGTGCTCCCCATTTAACTTAACAATTTGGGGAAAAAGAGAGAATTGATGGAGAGGATTGAAATCCCATGTAATACTCAAAAAAATGTTGCATGGGTGCAATTCTTTTTTTTTCCTCTCACATTTTCAAAACTTTTTCACTTCTTGCTTTTTGAATTTTTTACACTCCGTTTGGGAGGAGGGAAATGAATGGAATGGAATGGAAAAAAAAGAATATTTTAAGAATATTCTCTTCTTTCCCTTGTTTGGAAGTTTAAGTAGGAGGGAATGGAAGGGAATGGAAAGTTCATTCCCTTGTTTGGGAGTTTAAGTGAAGGGAATGGAATGGAACACTCATTCCTTCCTATTCCCTCTAAACCCCAAATTTTCATTCCCCCCAAAATTGAGAGGAATAGGAGGGAATGGATTTCAGTTTAATGAATTTTTCACCAAAAGTCCCAAAATGTCCTTAGTATTTTTGTAAAATCCTAAATTATCCTTATAGATTTGACCTTTTATTTTCTTCAGTTCACGTTTATTTCTTTTATCATAAACCAGCCGCACCTTCAACCAGCTGTTGCTAACAATTCCTTTGTGCTATTGCTTCTCTCTTCAAACCTGTAACTTTTTCTTCGAGATTGGGCAGAATACTGGTAATGGCCATGGATTGGAGGCCAATATTTCTAGAGCAGACCTATCATCCTATCCTATGCCAATATTGGCAAGTTTTCCAGTGTATGGATATTTGTTCCTATTGCATCCATGGTTTAAAAATCATAAAATAATTCAATAATATAACAATTTACACCAAGTCATATAAATTGTTACATATTATTTGTTCCTGTTGCATCCATGGTGTGATAATTTTATAGTATTATTCCATAAATTAATCCTACATTTTATAAAAATAAAGGGTATTATAGTAATGTTATTATAAAATGATTCATTTCCATTCCTTCTGATATTACTCCCAAACAAGGTTATTTACATTCCATTCCATTCCATTCCTCTATTTTAAAACATCCAAACAAGATTACTTAGTTTCATTCCATTCCATTCCATTCTATTCCCTTATAATTTATTCATTCAATTCCATTCCATTCCCCTCTAAACTCCCAAACGAAGCCTTAGTAATTTTTTATTAAGTGGTTGAGATTAAAAGTTAAGAAGTTAATTTTCAATCTTAAGTATGGGATATCAATCCAAGCTTCTTTTCTTTCCATTTAACTATCCACATAAATGCTCCCCATTTAATTTAACTATCTACATAAATGGGGAAAAAGAGAGAATAAATGAAGGGTTTTGTTTGTGTGGGAAAGAAATTAATGCAAGCAAAAGGTATAGTGGGGAAAGTTTTCTAAAGGGTAGGTCTTGGATATATAGGCAAGAGAAGAGAGAGCGTCCAAGCACTAGTGGTGGCTAAGTCAAGAGTTAAAATTAAATGTGAATAATTCAAATGGAAGCCTCTAGGAAACAAGAATTTAGCGGGTCTTCAATGACGAGCTAGAAACAAAAGAATAAGAAGAACACAAGTGGATTGGTTGTGCGGGTACCACGTTAATGTTCCAATTCTGCAATCTGCAGGTCTGACTTATGCAGTAACTGCAGCTACTGAAACATATATATAAAAAATACCATATATATAAAACATTTAAAACAAAAACGAAAGCCATATTTCTCAAGGTACTCTCAGCACTACTTTCGCTTTAATGCATGAATTTGGAGGGATATATGCTAGGCTTTTGTACTATGACTGAGAGAAGCAGTTATGAATGCAATTAGTGATTCCTCAACGACCAACTTAATTATATGTTTTATATATATGGTATTTTTTGTTCGGTCGGAATTTTCATCTGACTACTTAAATTCAAATCCATTTGAAGACTAACCCTCCAATCCTAAAGTGGCCACAAACAAATAGAACTATAAACTCAACCACACGCTGCCAATTTGTTTGCAAAAATTATGACAAAGGTGTTAAGGGACAAGGTGGTTGTGACAAGAATGTGGAATTGAAAAAATTCTATAAATTCTCTTAAATACTCCTCTTTCATCTCCGTGTCTCAAAGCTCTCATTTTGTCATTTAACTCAGTGTCATTACCAAGTTCATCTGATACCTCTGAAGTTGCAAGCCCTAATGGATGTGAACTCTGCAGCCCCTCCTCATCAGAAAATGTAAGCGCATGCATTTTTTTCTTCTTTTTATTGAGCTTTTGTAGCATGGTTATTAATTTAGTGCCAATTCATAGAATTTCTTATATATAAATCTCTTAAACATATATCAAGAAAAGGTTTGAATAATCGATCGATTATAAATTATTATTATTATTATTATTTTTGGTATGGAGGGAAATAACTAGAAACAAGCTAAATGGTTCACAAATTCATTTTAGAGTAGCACGCTCCAAAATCTATTTAAAATATTATGAATAATATGTGTTAGATATGAATACAAAAAAAGCACATGTTAGGATTTTCATATATATAAGTATAGTTAGTTAGTTAGTTAAACAATTAAGTCTCACATATATTTTCTAAATAATTAAGTCCCACATAGGATATTAATTATAAGAGCAAATGATTAATATATATATATATATATATCATTGTTATTGTAATAAAATTACATGTAGCATGGAAAACCCACTCACCTATGGTGCTACCAAAATGTTTTTCATTCTGTGCTTTGAAAGCTACCCCGAAATTCAAAACATTTAGTGCATGTTTGATACACGGTTTTCAAATCCAGATTCAGTGATTCAAATACAAAATCACTAGGTCTCACACCAAAAAAAGATGTTTGGTACATGATATTTAAGTGAGGATTGAAATCTCAACTTGAATTTTATGTGGGTCCCATGCCAAATTTGAGTTCAACCATTTACTTGTTTTTTAATCCAATCCAGACTGAATTCATGTAGGTCCCAGTTTCTTACCGTTACTGGGCCCACATATTTTCTTTTCTCCCCATTTTCTCTCTCTCTCTCTCCTCCATCTGCTTCTCTGCTTCTCTCTTTCTTGCTCTCGGCCATAAAAGCCTCCAAAATTTCATAGAGAAAACGGTAGGAAACAAACCGAAAAAATAGAAAGAAGCAAATGCCAAAAATCGAAACAAAAGCGGTTGATAAATCCCAGTTTCTTACCGTGACTTGGTGGCGTAGAACCCAACCCAATTTGCTGATAAACTTTCATGGATTTGCAACTGCTATCCTCAACCCGACTCGGTTGTTGAGCTGAGTGGCGAGCATGGCGTGCTGGGATGAAACGGCGTCGGAGAGGAGCATGCAGTACCATTCCTTTGGCTGTGCACTAGCACCGATCAGCTTAATAATCTTCAGTGGGTCTCTCTTTTTTGAGTGGGTTTCAGTTTTTGAGGAAAAAAGAAGAAGAAAAAAAAAGAGAAAATGGGGGAGGGGGACGAAATGTGTGGTCTGAGAGTTAAAAATGAAAGAAAAAAGTGAGGGAGAAGGAGAAGTAAAAAGAAAGGGAGGGGGAACGTGGGTGGTGGGGAAAAAAAAGGAAAGAAAAAATAAAAAAGAAATGAAAAAGTGGTGTAGGTGCGTGGTGGGAAAAAAAGGAAAGAAAAAAAAAATATAATGATAAAAACTAAGTTTAAAAACCAAAATTATGTACTAAACACAAATTTTTTTTTTTTTAAATTGTGATTTCAGTTGTGAAACCAAAACTATGTATCAAACAGAATTTTTTTACAATCTTGAATTCAAATCAGGATTAAAGTTCCAACTTCAATAAAGTAAAAAGTCACGAAACCAAAACAGAAAACGAAAACACGTACCAAACAGGCCCTTATATTGTAGATTATTTTCGCTTTTGGCTGTTTTCGCATTTGACTGCCTCGGCTGGGCAAAAATGCGAAAACATTATATACGGTCTACAGTATCTGGAATTAATGTTTTGAATTCCCTCCATTCTACCATATCCCAAGAAAGATAAAGTATCTTTGGTAGCTAAATTCCCAGCAGTATAAATTTTTTATACTCTTCAAAGCTCCTTCATCTCGGTGTCTCTTCAAAGCTCTCTGTCTTCTTCGTCTCTCAAACCTCTCATTGAAGTCTGTGTCATTGCCAAGTTCTTCGGGTACCTCTGAAGTTGCCAGCCCTAATGGATGTGAACTCTGCACCACCTCCTCATCAGAAGACGTAAGCTCGTGCATTTTTTTTTTCTTTCTCTTTATTGGTTTTTTCTTTTATTATTATTATTAAATGGTATTCCCCTTGCAGCAGAGAAGAAATGTTGGCTTGGATCGAACTCGGTACTGCTTTTGTTAGCCTAAGGATTGTTCTTTTCTCTCTCTTTCAAGCTCTACGGAGGGATGTGAACTCTGCGCCACCTCCTCATCAGAAGACGTAAGCTCGTGCATTTTTTTTTTCTTTCTCTTTATTGGTTTTTTCTTTTATTATTATTATTAAATGGTATTCCCCTTGCAGCAGAGAAGAAATGTTGGCTCGGATCGAACTCGGTACTGATTTTGTTAGCCTAGGGATTGTTCTTTTCTCTCTCTTTCAAGCTCTACGGAGTTGTAGTTCCAACAACAATGATGCACCTCCTGAAGTGGACGGTGGAGCTCCTGTCTGATAGTATTAACGTCGGCAGCAACTCTTTCTATTATGTGTTTGTGTATTAACGACTTTGTTCTTGTCCTTGGTTTTTATCTTTCTGTTATGTGTTTGTGTTAACGACTTTGTTCTTATGAGTGGTTTTCATCTTTCTGTTATGGGTTTGCGTTAACGACTTTGTTGATCTTGTCCATGGTTTTTATCTTCTTCTTTTTTTGGCTGTGTGAAGATGTGGAGAATAAGACCCCATATGTCTACGAGGTGTAACAGTGCGAAAGAGCTATTGCCCTTAATTGGTCTATATTTTTGTTCATTATTGCATGATGCTCATGACCTCATGTTGGTCATGGTGACTTTAATTTATGTCTTTGTGTATTCTTCATTTAATATATTTATGTTTGGTTTTATAACTTTGTTTTACATTGATTTCGCTGATTAACTATACTGAAATTTCCAACACACAATGAGAGAGAGAAAAGAGAGATTGGAGAGAGAGAGAGAGTTGTGATAAAAAAGTCTAAAGGCACTCTCGAATTTCACAAAAATATTCACAATTTGAGATGTGTCAAATTATAAATAATAGATAATAAAATGATATTAATTATGGGTCTAGATAAGAACTAATAAAAAATTATCACTCAACAGTTGTAAAATATGTTGTGTATTTAACATACTAAATTTTGATTAGGTAAACTTGGGTCCACCAAAACCATGATAAAACATCTCGCACGTGTCTAGATGGTCTCTGAAATTTTCTGATCTAAGTTCTAAACCATGAGAGAGACCTAGTCCCCATTTTGTCCTCACAGGAAAGAATTTTGTTGAAAGAACAGAGTTGTCATAAGCTAGGATAGAGTGCTAGGTAGCAAGGGTTTTGGATAATTTCTATTAAAAACTACTCCATGCTTCTCGAGTTGATTGTACATTCGAATTGGTCATAACGGTTAAAGCATTTGAGGCAGTGTGAGAGAGGCAGTGAGCGAGCTTTTGAGAGAGGAAAGAGGAGAGAGGCAGTGACAGGAATAAAATTCAAGATCTAGAGAGAGTTGTGATCAACAATCTCCTAGCTTCTGTGCAAGAGGCCTGGTCAAGAGATTTGCTTTGTATTTCTGCTTTTGTTCAATGAAATATTCGTATTTAGCAAAAAAATAAAATTCAAGATCTAGCGTGATTTTTGGTGTGAACTAAAAAGGTGGTATAAAACACCCAGTCGGTGTTAACGCTGTTAGTGGGTTTGCCAACATTCTTCATCATAAAATTGGCCCCAAAAACATTAATACGCTTCCCGATGAACCAAAAGAAATTAGTAATGCCATTAGATTTTTGGGGGCTTGCATCTTGGCATTATATCAAGCAAACAATTGAGCTTCAGTGGGGTATCATATTAATTCCTTTTTCTGGCTACATCCCATCTTAATCTTCATCATATACTTCATTCACCTACTTCAACTTTAATATACTTTGAAAGTCAAGAAGCCCACAAAGATGTGTTACACTGTTGCACCTATCCTATGTTTAAACTTAAAAACTGAGAGAGACAACAGAATCAAAGTGATTTTGATTTTTCATTGGAATCTGACGGCTATAAATGCTCATGTATTATGTTATCTTATGCGTTGGACGATCGGGCGGCTTCTGGACCCAAGTTGCATTTATTTTGTACTTTCCAATGAACTGCCAGGTTGAAAGGTTGAAAAGGTGTTGTGAAAGAAACAGGAAATTTATTATTAGAACCCAAATCGCACGGATAAGTTCAGTGAGAGGAAGACAATCGTGTGGCGGTGTGGGTGCCCATGTTTTTTGCAGTTGTTTACATGTTTGTTCTTATTAGAGTAGGGTTTTGTTAATCAGTGCCCTTAAGGTAATGGTTAAGGAGCATTAAATGCTTCTACTTTATAGGAAGTAGTGAAGTTTTAATATTAAAATAATATATAAAAAGACTAAAATACCCTTAAAAGTTATTTTTGTATTATTTTAATATTAAAATTTCACTACTTCCTATAAAATGGAAGCATTAAATATTCCTTAACCATTGTCCTAAGGCATTCGTTAACAGGACCCTTAATAATATAATTTCTTCACAAAAAGTAATTTATTTTTTTTTATAATTATTTTTTATATATATGTGGGGCTTGCTAAAATAATTCCAAAAGCTGGTTTTTGGGGGCTTGCCAAACGAACTTATGCATATTACTAGAGTCGTACTAGAACATTAAAGTTAGACAGGTCAATGAGTTTGGGCCTTGGCCCTTGGGCCTATAATACATTCTAATATTTTGCAATGCAGGCAACATGGCAAGGGACCCAAAATTGATCCAAAAAGAAGTGATTGAGAACTTTGCCAAAGACTTGCTTCAATCGTACATACGGATCGTGCTGCACTCTGATCTTTCCACTCTAACATGAGCTCCACTGATGTATAGGTCTCCATGTGATATCAAATTTGGAAATATATGCAAGGGCAATATTACGGTTGCAGGTGATGCCATGCACCCTATGACACCTGATCTAGGGCAAAATGAATGTGCAGCTTTGGAAGATGCTGTTGTTTTGGGCCAGCAAATTGGGGAATTGATTGCTAGCAAGGCAAGCCTTGGGCCAACAGAGGTGGCCCAAGCCTTAGCAAAAAAGAAGGTGGCGTGCCGCGGGCTTAATTGCAAGCTCGTTTGTGTCAGGGTGGGTTCAATTAGGTGGGCCTGGATAGTTGATGAAATTCTTAAGTGATGTGGTGTTCTATAGGCTTCTTTACAATAGGATGTGGTTGATGAAGTGTTTGTTTACTCCCTTTCTCTCCAATCTTGAAGTGCCACGAGGTTAAATCCGTGCAAAGACTTTGCGCGGTTAAAACCGTGCAAAGACTTTGCACGGTTTTAACCGCGCAAAGTCTTTGCACGGATTTAACCTCGTGGCACTTCAAGATTGGAGAGAAAGGGAGTAAACAAACACTTCATCAATTCTTTATAAAACTCCTTTTTCATCTCCGTGTCTTAAAGCTCTCATTTTATCATTTAACTCAGTGTAATTGCCAAATTCATACCTCTGAAGTTGCAAGCCCTAATGGATGTGAACTCTGCGCCCCCTCCTCATCAGAAGACGTAAGCGCATGCATTTTTTTCTTCTTCTTTTTAATGATATTTGTTTTCTAAATGGTATTCCCCTTGCAGCAGAGAAGAAATTTTGGCTTGGATCAAGCTCATCACTGCTTTTGTTATCCTAGTGATTATTCTCATCAAGCTCTTTCAAGGTCTACGGAAGTGTAGATCTAACAACAATGATGCACCTCCCGAAGCGGAACTTCAACCTGCGAATATGATCGCCGACTTTGCAAATGGAGCTATTGTCTGATAATATTAACGTGGCAGCAACTCTTTATATTATGTCTTATGTATTTGTGTTAACGACTTTATATTATGTTGTGTTAACGACTCTATATTTTTGTTAACTTGCTCTATAACTCACTGAGTCAACTCGGTGGTTATCGCCGACTTTATATAATGTTCAAGAAAAGTTTGGAGAAAGTATGCATGATGTGATACTTTCTCCAAAGCTTCTGATGTTGCACACAAGTAGTCATACTTTGTAACTTCTGATGTTCAAGAAAAATTTGGAGAAAGTATGCATGATGTGATACTTTCTCCAAAACTTCTTATGTGGCACACTGTAGATTAAAAAATTGGGCTTATTGTTTATTTGACCCATTAAAATCAAATGTCTTCAACTCTTATCCATCAAGCATCATAATTTTTCGGGCTACGTATCTGCTTGGGCTTGAGTGATTGAGTCAACCAAATATTTTGGACTGGAAGCTATGTTAATAGGCCACACAATTTTCATGTCCAGTGCCTCACGGGTATTTTTTTTGGGCTGAGCAATCCTCTTTTATTAGACCGAACAATAAAAGACTATATACAATAAGCAAAGCAAGTCCAAATTCCAAAACAACATCAGAACACAAAAAAACAAATGAATGAAAGGGCCCTTATCCATCTCTACCATTTGAATCAAAGACCCACTTCGGCAATTCAGATATAGATATTAACCCAAACTTTTGAATACTAAAAGCCCAAGTTGCCTAATTGTGATTTACATCCCTCATTAGAGAGATGCTCCACCAATTTAACTTTCTTAGCAAAAGTTTTATATCTTCCCAAACTTTTGATTACTAAAAGACCAAGTTGCCTAATTGTGAGCAAAAGAATTTACATCCCTCATTAAGAGAGATGCTCCACCAATTTAACTTTCTTAGCAAAAGTTTTATATCTTCAATGATTGAGGATATGAATCAATAAAGTTTTTTCCCTTTTTCTTTTGGTGGGTTCAACACATTTGCAGCATCCAAAATAATATTAGAGAATTCAGCCTTTGATGTGTTAATTAATTCATTTCATAACATGTCTTCACCATCATAAAGAGAACCAATTTATAATTATAATAATTCAATTGGAATTTCCAATTTGATGTGTAATTTTTGTCCTCAAATCCCATTAAACTAAAATGAACAATTTATTGAAAAATCACCATGAAATGCTTAAACAACGTTGAATGCCATTCTGGGGGTAAAAAGCCTTTTGAATGAATGAATGCTTAAACAACGTTGAATGCCATTCTGGGGAAATTAACAAATCATTACTTTTTTCACAAGTTGTTAAAAAATAGTATATTTAATTATTTAATTGTTATTTTAACACTCCTCTCATATGTAGACTTAAATTCCATTATTGATAAATTGAGCTAACATGTGAAGTAAAAATATAGTTCGAACTCAATGCTAAGAAAAGACGAGAATATAGCTAATTAGAGTGTCTACTGTCTAGACGATACCTAACATTGGACATGAATAAACATGACCATTTTGGATGGTCCAGAAAGCAATTTTTTTACTTCTTTAGTTAAAACACCCAACTATAGCTCTCAATAAGATCTTTGTGCATGAAAAATTGAAAATTGAAACCTGTCTGGATGTGCAATTTAATCATGGATCGCCTATATTAGGAGAGGGCCACATTTTTCCCAGGAAAATCTGTTGGGACCCATCCAAAAACTTGCAGTTTAGCTCCTACAGATTTGAGCAAGCTCTGAGCTAAATTAGTCAATTATATGTTAAACTGTCTTCTTCAATAGTGTACATAAGTGGCAAGGCATGTGTGGTCTCATAAAAGGCAGCATTGGCTAATCTGTGGTCCACGTTTCTCAGCAAGAGGTCCACAAACGTCATGTACAGTAGACAGTAGAGTGCAACATGAACTATTAACTGATCGTCGTACCAGCCAACCATGAGACCCAGCCACATGTGAATGTGCTTCATTTAACTAAAAAGGTGGTATAAAACACCCAGTTGGTGGGAACGCTGTTTGTGGGTTTGCCCACATTCTTCATCATAAAATTGGCCCCAAAAAAATTGATGTGCTTCCCGAATCCCGATGAACCAAACCAAAAACAAATATAGTTAAAAAAATTGGGCTAATTGTTTGGTTAACCCATTAAAATCAAATTGTCTTCAACTCTTATCCATCAAACATCATAATTTTTCGGGCTACGTATCTACTTGGGCTTGAGTGATTGACTCAACCAAATATTTTGGACTGGAAGCTATGTTAATAGGCCAACACAATTTTCATGTCCAGTGCCTCACGTGTTTTTTTTTTTTTTTTTTGGCTGAGCAATCCTATTTTATTAGACTGAACAACAAAAGACTATACATAAGCAATAAGCTAACAGGCAAAAAAAAAAACTAATCCAAACACACTAATATGTGATGATAAATTAAAAATATCTATAATAAAAGAATACACCTATATTATATAAAGAAATAGCGGTAACTCTTATATATTGAAATAGACGAAATATTTTGTTTCAATTAACAACCCGAAAAAGTAATTGAAAAGGAATTTACAACATTTTGACAATTGAGAGTTTTTTTTTTTTAAGAAATGATAGTGAATTTATTAAATATCATTCTATACAAGAGAAGAAATACTATAAGGGTGATCCTTATTCCTCAAGCCACACCTGTTCCAAACCTGCAGCCAAAGCATGAACAGCCTTGTTACAATAATTAGAAATAACAGAAAAAGACAAATGCTGAAAAAAATTCACCCAAAAGACAAATATGTTATTCTACAAGTTTGTATACTTTACTCCTTACGTTTCCTTTTTTCCATTTTGGAAACCAATTAAAGGCTTTGATAGGGTGTGACGGAGTAAACTCAGTGGTGGTAGCACGTTGCTTAGGACTCACTGCGCCTATCAATTTAGGCAGATGGGCAGTGCGTGGGTTGGCCAGATTTCCTCAAGGTCATGGGTACCATGGTTTCCAACAATTTGTAACTGATGGCAAAAGGGCTGGCTTTGTTCCTCTCAATGATAAAGAGCTTTACTGGTTTCTAACTGGCAGAGTTACTTGGACAGGTTCGCATTCTTGTGCTATGTTCCAACAAAATATTGTTTATATATGTATGTGTGTGTATGTAGGCAATAGTAATTAGAATTTTAAACAAAACAACCTTAGGTCTTAGGTGGATAATATATTACAAATGCAATTTCACTACCTCTAAGCAAAACAACCAACTAGATGCCATAAAAGGCGACCATAAATACAATACTATTATTTTCCCAACCAAAATTTTATACCCTTCTTAATTTACTGGCTAATATATAGTATAACATTAAGTTGTTAAATCTATTTTTTACAAAACAAAATCAATGTTATTTTGAGTTGTGAACAACTAACATTATATTGCGATGTCTATACAATTGTTTGATAATAGCCTGAGTGAAGTATTCCATAGGTATCAATTTAATTTCAAGCATAGCACCACACTCATGTTTGATAACTAAAATCTTATGTAAAGAAGGATGTTGTGTTTGGTTGCAATGGTAGGATGAGAAAAGAAAAAGGAAAGAAGAAGGAAAAGGAAAGGAAAATGAAAGGAAAAAGAAAATGTTTC